>JAOUZG010037017.1:2084849-2100340 GCA_026289955.1 Argiope argentata
TATTGATAGGTATTTCTCATATAGAATTAATATGGTGCATTAGTATAACTTTACACACCAATTTTGAGTGCGATTTACATGTTTATATAGTCACTAAATATATAAAATGAACATGTAATGAGTTTTTTTCTTCAAAATTATGAGCATGAATTTTAGAATTTATTTTATTTTTATGATTTATTTTTCACACATTTTTTTAAATTTATTAATTTGGAATTCAATGTTCAGTTTTGAAAAATAAAAATTTCTTCTTTGGGAGATTTTTAAAATTTATTTTAAAACAGTTTCATTTAAATAAAAGCCTGAATTTAATTTTTATTTCGATATACTATTCCATTTTAATACATCAAGTTATTTTCAAGTTATTTTATATATATATATATATATATATATATATATATAATATAGAGTTTTTATA
This sequence comes from Argiope argentata, assembly GCA_026289955.1. Lineage (NCBI taxonomy): Eukaryota > Metazoa > Arthropoda > Arachnida > Araneae > Araneidae > Argiope > Argiope argentata. The sequence goes on from JAOUZG010037017.1 coordinate 2,085,268, forward strand.
TACAATTTTCCAAGATATAAAGTGATATAGTACAATTTTACAAAGATGCAATACGTTTCAAAATTTAAGCTTTCAAAACCAATATAAAAATTGTAATGCTTTAAATTGATGTAAACCAGTCATGAACCCTTCACAGCCCACTTATAGGCTTTATTCTGATTACTACATATTTTAATATAATAGAATAAAAATTTTAGAGCTATGAGTAATACTATAATTGGAAGAAAATTTGGGGTTTTATTGGTGAATTATTTAATCCTTCTTTAATTTACTTCATAAATATTAAAGAAGATATTAAATATTTTGTAAAATCTATATTGACTTTTATAATGAACTGTATATGGCTACCACTTTTTTATCACTCACTGCATAAAAATTTTGTTTAATGTTATTATAAACAGTTTTGAATGCCAACGCATGGAATGAAAACATTCAGTTATCCGAGATAATAATAGAAACATCAGCATTGCGAAATCTTAACATATTTATGCTGAATAAACAGAATAACAAAATTTCTTATTAATGTTTAATTCTCTATACATAACTACAATCATATTTTGAAAATAATATTAATTTTTTACCTCCCACAATGAGAATTTTTATCCTTTTGACATTTCAAAAATGCATTTCTTCTTTAAAAAAAGGGTCACTAATTTTCTATCCATTAACTAAACAAGTATTTCATGGAATTCCTGCCATTGTTTTCTTATTCTCCTAGCCCAGTGTATTATTTTCCTTCCTCTTTAATAAAAAAAAGGAACTTGAAATTTTATATTCTCTCTCCCAAATTATTTTCATTTCGAAAGCAATCAAAAAGCTTTTCAGAAACATCGGCTACGAATGCACACTTCGGTTATGGAAATTAGTCTTTTTCGATTTTTCTTTCGAGAAAACGATTACGGAATGAAGTTCCCGCCAAGTGAAATCGTTCTTTTTAGCTGTCCAACGAGCATAAAAAGAATGGCGGTGGATGGGAAATATGGCCGCCACTGCCGTTGTTTTTGCTCAAAAGAGAGAGAGAGAATAAAAAAAATAACAAATAAAAGAAAGGTTTTCGTCAGTCAAGCACAAAATTCAGTGATATTCGACTGGAAATACAAAGCAAAAGCTATTAGGAGCGATGAAGGAAAAAAAAGAAGCAAAATTCCGAAATGTTTGAATAATTGCAAATGTAGCCTTTTTTCTTGCCCTAAGACGTCATAAAAAACAACTAAACGGGAGTCAAAGAAATTAATATGTGGGTAGTTTTTGTGTATATATGTGTGTGTGTTTCTGACGGATATAAGAATGATTCTTTTTTTTTTCTTTCTGTGAGTCACTTTGCCATTGTAGCAACTTAGAAAGTTAATAGCTATTGTTGAAAAGGGAATAAAAACGTTCGGTGGCTGTTCTTTTTATTTTTACTCTTAACGTCTCAATCGATTAATCTGTTTAAGTCATAAAAAAAGGAGCTGATCCCGCTTTCTTTTGTTGCTTCTTTTTTATATATTCAAACGCGAATTCCATATTTCAATTTTCATCCACACTGCCATGTATATTTATTTAAACGGCCATTACTTTAATTTCATTAAAATGTGCTGTTCCATCTAGTAGCAAATCTAACGTCAAGGTATATTTTAATAAAAAAAATCTTTCATTATGCATTTATAGATTAACTTTTCCTTATTTAAAACTCAAAGATTGAGACGCGGAAATGTAAGTGTTGGATTTATTGCTTTATTTGGTATGCTTCAATTAGAATAAGTTTTAACTGAATGTTACCTTTCATTCTTTGTTATAAAAACCATTCCTTATCATTTTATTTGTTGACTGGGTGCTCTCGGCGGCTAGTTTATTTTCCAGAAACACAACTTTTGTTTTTATTTCAGTTCAAATTCTTATATAAAGTGTGCATTTTCATGCAAATTTTTAAAATACAGTCTTAAAAATTTGGTTCATGTTATATACACAGGTAATTAAAGTTTACTTATCAATTTATTCCCTTTATTTGTTGTTTGTAATTTACTTGTTTTTAAAATTTGCTTACCATTTCATGCAAATTTTTGTGTGCATTTTCATACAAATTTTTTAAATTAAATCTTAACATTTGGTTCATGTTATATATATTTATAGGTATTTAAAGTTTACTTATCATTTTATCCCATTTATTTGTCGTTTAATTGTTGTTGTAATTTGTTGTTTAAATGTTGTTTATTTGTTGTTGTTTTTAAAGTTTATTTACCATTCCTTGTCATTTTATTTGTTGACTGGATACTTTTAGAGACTATTTTTTTCCCAGAAACGTTAGTTTTGTTTTTAATTCGGTTCAATTTCCGTGCATTTTCATGCAAATTTGCATTGTGTGCATAAAATGTGCATTTTCATGCAAATGTTTTTAAAATTCAGTCTTAAAATTTGGTTCATGTTATATATAGGTATTAAATAATTTATCAAGATCTTTACCACTTTTAGTAGATTTCAATATAAGACTAGTTCAGGCCACAGCATACATTTAAAAGGTATTCAACCTTTTCCCATGTTTTAGCAAGCAAGTCTGGTGTGATGCTTGCCAAAAAAGTAATTGTCCTTTGTCTGATATGGTTTACATCTGGAATTTTCTTGATGCATACAAGATTCTTGACGTGTCCCTAAACTCTGATAGAATCATATCCAGTCTTCCTGGAGGCTAAGAAATAGATTTCTCTATTCTAATCATCTTGTTGCCGAATCGAATATCTGATGCTTCCCGTTTATGCAAATTGAAGTGAGGTGGTACTTTATTTTACTGAAAGTAGTCTCAACCCTTCTAAGCTTCAATATTAACCAACTGAGGGAAACCATACTCCTATAATATTCCACAGTAGACATTACCATTTATGAAATTTTCTACAAAAATGAATGAACCGATAACTTGGGTGTGCATAAGGCAGCACCAAACATTCACTTTCGGCGTGTAACGAGTCCCGATTTCTGCAATTGTGTCGGCTCACATTATCGTTTACATAAAAAGTGGTGTAGCGATTGAAGTTCTTGGTACGAACCTGCGATGGTTGGGCCTGTAGCCGAGTATCATACCGATCTAGCAAAAGGGACCCTTCAGCTCGAAGGATATTATCTGGCTTATAAGGTTAACGCTAGAGTACTTCCCCACCAGTGAGTCGGCGAAGAAGCGAACAATTTTGTATTGCGCCAAGTGTTACGGCGAGTTGCTGCTTACTCGTCAAGTGAGTCTGACGGTTTTTGTTTGTTTGTTTTGCTTTTAACATTCGTCAAGTGATTCTGACGATTTTGCTGCGGGTAGATGGCGCCACGAGTTGCGGAAGGTTGCATTGTCAAGGTCACCAATGTAGCGGTTGAAGGTCGCGGTACGAACCTGCGATGTTTGGGCCTGCAGCCGAGTAACATACTGATCGAACAAAAGAGACCCTTCAGCTCGAAGGATATTATCTGTCTTATAAGGATAACGTTACAGTGGCTTAATCAGTAATAATAATATTTTTAAACAAAAATCGTTATTAGTATCTGACAGTGTAACAGCAAACTCTTGTCTCTTGTTTTTGTGAATAAGTTGTAACTTATATGGAGTTTGACAAAACTGTATGAACAAGTTTTCAATGTTATTAAAATAAAATAAAAACTAATATAATACATAACATGTAAATTGAATAAAAAATTTAATATAAAATATTGACTTTTTATTGTAAGAAGAATCTCATAACATGCATTTCTTGGAGCCACCAAAAGCTTGAATCCGCTACTTGCTCTATAGATCTGTGGCGCTAGCTTCATAAGCCAGATAACATCTACGATACTGAAGTCGAATTTTGTATTATGGTCATGTTACTCGGTCACTGGCCCTAGCGTCGCGGGTGCTTATCGGGACCTTCATTCGGTACAGATCTCTGTTTCGAAGCTATTCTGAATCTCTACAGCAGTTTTTTAAAAATTGTATCCCATTCAAATTTGCCATTGTTTAAGTTGGGAAGGTTTTTTAAAATTTCTTATTAAAAACTTTTTCTGAGGATTTTAATTCCTTTTTAACATAAAAAAAATCTCAAGGAACTAATTGAAAGTGTTTGAAAAATGAAAAACCGGACATAAATACTGTGTACTATGTGTGAATATATGTGGGTTATACTATACATAGTAATTCCATACTAACTTCAAAATTTCTTAATAAAAAACATTGCTTGGAAAAAGCGAAACTTACAAAGCCGAAGTTCTGTTGATACTATTTCGTTCAGAAATGGCAGCGTTGTTGGCTGTACACAAGAAAAAGCTCACAACAGCCACTGAATGTAATGTAAATGGATAAAGAACACTTCTCACTGTTTGTTGTTGTCAATACGCAAAACAGTCATATTAGGAAGACATCAAGCTTGTACCGAATGAAGGTCGCGATACGAACCTGCGACGCTAGTGCCAGTACCCGAGTAACATGACCATAATACAAAAGTCGACTTCGGTATCATAGATGTTATCTGGCTTATGAAGCTAGCGCCACAGTATTTCCTCACTAGTGGGTCAGAGGAGGGACGAACGATTATTTATAGCGCCAAGCGTTATGGCGAATTGCTGCTAGCTTGCGTCAAGTGTGCCTAATGACTTTGCTTGCTTGCTTCAGGTGTTGCTTGGTTGCGTGGAGTGGAGTTGGGCGCTTTGTTTGCTTGCGTCAAGTGAGTTTATTTTGGCTTTGGGTAGATGGCGCTACGACTGTAGCAGGAAGTTGCGTTGCCAAGGACACTAATGTAGCGATTGAAGGTCTCGATACGGACCTGCGACGCTAGTGTCAGTAGCCAAGTAACATGACCATAATACAAAAGTCGACTTCAGAGTCGTAGATATTATCTGGCTTATGAAGCTAGCGCCACGAGCTTTTATGAGTATCTGACCAAATATTTGCATTCTCCTCATGTGATTCTTTGTTGTCGTTTCACCGTTCCTTTTATTCTAAATTTTTAAATAATGTTTTCTTTATCCAATTGGAAACGATATGTTTATACTTCTGCATGATCAAGTTGTGCCTAAAATTTAGAGAATCCGCCTTCATGCAGGATATTATACTGGAACCAATATTTCCTGTTGGACACTTGATCTCCAGACTTGACCATGGTAGGCTTTTAATTATCAGAATATTCAAAATTTGGCGCGAACCGCAGTTTTCCGACAACTTTGATGGAATTCAAAGATACAATTCGATGGATCGATGCCAATATGTTTTACTGATCTATAATAGGCGCAATGACGACCCTCATTTACCAAAGACTTTGTTTTCGTTGTCATGTTGAATATATTTTACTAAAATGAACACTCAACGTTATATTACTATGATCGGTTTCTACATATATTGTGTTTGCCTGAGTTGCATAAAATCCCTCTGTATGACGTGTGGGGGAAGTCATTTTTTAATACAGGTTGGTCGGTTGGTTGAGTTTTATTGGCGCAATAGCCAACTTTTGGCCAAGCTGCGCCAAACATAAGCAGTTTAAAATCCACATATAAAAAATAATTTTTCCAATGGTTTTATTAAATTGTGTGAGAGATACTGTCAATGAGACAAGATATTGGAATTACACAATTTAAGAAGTAAAAAATCTAAATAGAATTATAAAAACCAATGAGTTTCAAAAAGCGAAAAATATTTTTGTGGGGATATGCACCCACTAAGTCTAGAAGAGTTAACGGTGATGAAAACAAATGATTACGAAGAGAAGTAAAAGCGGGACACTGTATTAAAATGTGTAAAGCGGTAAAATCAACATTGCATGCGGGACATATCTGTGCTTCCTTTCTAAGCAACAAATGTTTAATACAGGGGAAACAAATCTATAATGCCCTCTGATCTGTTATCATGAATTTCATTCGTATTTATTATTCGTCCTGTAATGTGATGTACCCTTGCAGCAGCTGAATTCAAAAAACTTCCTTCCACCCTTAGTGTAACACTTTTTAGTGAAGAGCAAGGGTCGAAAGGGTGTGGAAAGGGGACATAAGGAAACTGGGTGGAGGAGGACAGCAGACCCTTCGACGCAGCCATGAAAGAAGATTTTCGAGAACTAAATTGATAATTTATTTAACATCCTTTTCTGTATATAAGTATGAGCATATAGAGAATTATATTTCAATCCAAATATTACAAAAAATAGTGTAGATTTAAACTCCTAGATGTTAGAATACTTGCGACATTACGCATCGTGTGTATTACTTACTTGGTGAAAAATTTCCTTTAGTATGCAACAAAGTTTCTATGGTCCTCGTTGTTTAGAATATTCCAATTCCCTAAAGATCGAGATTGCTTTCCTATTACCCAGTTTCCGAGAACCTGGCAATAACACGGCATTGTGCCTAATGTTCATGAAAATGAGTTGATATTTTGTCGCGGCCATCCATTAAAATCGATCGCGTCAAAATGATGAACCAGGCATGTAAATTCGCCAAGTGCGGAACAATTAATCATAATGATTACGGGCTCCGAACTGCGAAGATAGAAACATTTACTTAAAGCGGTTCCAGAAATTTCTCCCGTGTCAATCAGTATGAATGGCTAACGATGCAGAATGCACGCTTCCTCTTCGCCGATGGGATACTTTGAATATAATTATTCATAAGGTGGAGATTCATGTGGAGGATGGATTTAAAAAGGATCCACTCTCCTTACATCCCTATGTAGTTCGTGGAAATTGCTAAATAATGAAAATTTTAATGTAATAGTCATTAGTTTTAATTAAAAAAATAGAAATGTAAACTAGTAGTTCGAAACATTAATAACCATGCTTTTTAGCATTTTTTTTTATTTTAAATCAAAAAATTTGATTGAAAAGAAATCATTTTTAAGCCAGCTTTAACCATCTCTCTGAAATATTTTCTAATATTTCTCTATTAAAGTTTTTTCTTCTGCCACAATAAATTATAGACCTTAGATAAGGTCGCTAATGCTCTGGATAGAGTTGGCGAACTATAGAAATGGAACAGAGATCTTTGGCGTGAATCTAGTTATTTCTATATATTCATTCTGGATTCCTTTTTTTTCAGTTCCTACTATCAGCTTTTACGGTCTCAATTAATATAGATATATATCTTGCTCTAATTTTCAGTCGTTAGTAAAATAATTTTTATTCATCCTCTCAACTTCAAGTAATTTTTTTTAAATTTGTAGTGGATGACATTTGATTGTAATAACTTTTTTAAATTTAAAATTTGTTAATTTTTTATTAATTATTTAAAAACTAACGTTCTCGCGAAAAATCTTCATTCCCCCGCCTCCAAATAAGTAGCGAATTCAGTTTCTCAAAACCTCCCCCTTCCATGCCAATGAGATTAGGCTTAAGATGTTTTTGGCAGATTATTTTAAACTATTCTGTTTATTTTTATAACGTTGGAGAATTTAAAATTAAATATTGTTAATTAATCGATTTTTCCGTTTCATTTTGAAGTATTTTCGAATTGAAATAATACAGAATACAGAAAATTAAAAATTTCTAATCTGTATTACATTACCCCAACTAGAAAATTCATGGATTCATTTTGGATTGTCTCAATTGGCGTTTAAAATTCATGCATTTTGGATTACCTCAATTGACGTTGAAAATTCACCATTAGTATCATTTTTTGTCCATTTATTTATAGTAACTGCATCTTATTAGGCCCGGATAGCATGGGTGGTAAGGCATTGGATTCCCATCCCTTGGACTGTGAATCCAATGCCCAAGTTCGAGCCTGCCGGCAGAAGACTCTGCACGTGTCTGTGTGGCGGACGTTAAATCTGTCGTGGTGACAAAATCTTCCGGGTCGAGAATTATACCATTGGGGTTATTGGATCAGAGTTGATCGTTCTCTGTTACAGATCTAAATTACAATTCATTTTGAAGTATTTTCTAATTAAAATAATGCAGCATATAGAAAATAAAAAAATTTTAATCTGTATTGCTTTACCCTGATTGGCGTATAAAATTCATGCATTTTGCGTTGCCACAATTGTCGTTAATAATTCAATGCTAGTATAATTTTTTGATCAATTATTAATAGTAATGGCCAATGTTAGGCCCGGGATAGCCTGGTTCGTAGGGCATTGGATTCGCATCCATCGGGCAGAGAGTTCGAATTCGCTAGCTGAAAACTCTCCGTGTGGGGAGGACGTTAAATCTGCAGTTGTCTGTAAGTTCTTGTCGAGAGTAATACCCCCCCCCTTCCATTGTGAAACAGAACACTAGAGCAAGAATTGCAATTATTTAATAAAAAGTAATAAAATAGATTTTTTTTTGTTAACCTAAGTGGGAATTGAATTAATTTTTTTTTAATGTTGCTTGTTAAGGATCGAACGAAACAAAAATTTGGCATAAAATTACTCTTGCAGTCAGAAGAAAATATACTGAACTTCAAGTGTTGAGTTTATGAGTTATTGCTGTTATATACAAACGAAACTGCAGACAAACGGATCGTCAATCCTTTAATTGACTTGGTCAAAAATTTGATTTGCATTTTAAATGCTAAACTTGTGAGCGGAATTTGATGAATTTATTTCCTTATGTTTTGAAGTTATAAAATTCATTTGTATTTAAGCAGGCAGACATTTTTTCCTACAAAATTTTACTAATACGTTCGTTATTTCATTTGCCAAATTTCAATTCTCAAATCTTTTTTTTTTCATTATCGTCTACACAGACACACAATGCCGGTTCATATACCTGCAACTATAACCCTCTGGTTATTTAAGCAGTATAATGTGCGTGTGCTGGATCAAAAGATGTCCTCCAAGGCACCAGTAACCATCTTTGAAAAAGAGATTAAAATATAAAATGTTGGTTTATATATATAGTTCGCAAATGACAAAAAAAAGTTGATTTAACTTCTATTTATTTTTACATGATAAAGCATGATCCATACAGGAAATTAATATTTATTTTTTTGTGTCCCAATGCAGAATGGGATGCAAAATGTAAACCTCAAAAATTTCTTTCATCAGAATTTTTGCTGAGAAATTCCTACATAGATTTCTTTGACGCGTCTATTCAAATAAGGAAATATTAGATATTTCTTGAAGGAATGTCATTGGCAAAAGGAATTTGTATCTTTACGAATTGAGAATTACTAAGACATCAAAAAAGGGATTTAGATCAGGAAATTTTAGAATAAAATCATATGGACAAATTTAAGATAAAAATTATGATCATATATATGAGTTGAATTCAACTCTTTGTAATTACGAGCAAATAAACAAAGAAACAAAATCCGTTTTCCAAAGTGTTATCTAAGTTTAAAAATGAGAAAAGCCTGTGTTCTTTTTCGATTGGTTTCAGTATTATTTTAGTTATTTCCTAATCTATTTGTACATGCAAAGGGAATATTTCACTTATAACGACCTCCTACTTATTGCCGTTAGAGGGATAATATGCTTGAAACCATTTTCACTTTCCACTGCCAGCGGAATATTTCGATCTCAGCATTTATCACTTTTCCTCAGCTTCGAAATGATAATAATTTTGTTGTTGATTTCAACTAACTATCTTTACCATTGGATTATTTCATTTTTGGACGCAAATGGGCAAACGGTTTTTAACAAAACAAATTTATTTGCTTTAATTCGAATCTGATACAGCGGAGATACCATTTTTTTTCAAATAGATACTTTGATAAAAAGGAATATGAGACAGAGAGATATTATATTCTTTAGAACATCAATGTATATATATATAAACAATTTCGGAAAAACATCTCTAGAGTTGGCAACACTCCGCAGAAACTAAGGCCGCTTTCCATTTCCTCTGAGGCAAAAATTGATCCTTTCTGGTTAAATTCTTCGAACACTGCAGAATAACAGGCCCAGAATATTAAGTGTCTCTTCAGCACTTAAAAAAAAAGTTGTATTCCCACGTCCATAAACAAAAATCCCTCCAAGTTAAAAGATAAGAAGCCGTCTCTGGGGAGTTCTTATCGCAAGCCACTTAGATTTGTTTCCGTGCATCTGGGAATTAGAAAGAAGACGTGCGATTCTGTTTCTCTTTGCATACTGCCGAGTGAGAATTCTGAAATTGAGACAGTATCCATTCACCTGATTACTGCTACAGTAAGAGTCAGATACTTTCTAAAAGCTTTCCTTCTTCATAAAGTTTTATGTCCAGAGAAGAAAATAGCAATGGTGCTTTTCGTTAATGGGCGTGGTTTGTATTTCAGGCTATTTATAATGTGTTATGTCTACCTCAGTTTCTTCTAAATATTTTAGAAATTACATTAATTAAATTAATTTTATCAGTGCTCTTTGTAAAAACTATTCCTCTTGTTTTATGATAATTTCGCAACAAATAAGCCCTTTTAATTTTATTTCCTACTATTGGCTCACACTCTCCCCATTCTTATATCTTGTTCAAATGTTCAATCGTTAATAAAACAATTTTTATTCATCCAATCAAGTTCAAGCAAATTTTTTAAAATTTTTGCTGAATGACCTTTGCAGTTAGTACAGTTTTTTCAAATTTTAATTCATTAGTTTTTTTATTAATTAATTAAAAACTAACTTTCTCGCCAAAAGTCTTTATTTCCCCGCCGCCAAATAAATAACGAATAAGTTTTTTTCACTCCAATGGCGTTAGGCTTAATACGTTTCAGGCCGATTATTTCAAACGATTCTGTTTATTTTCTTAATGTTTGATGCATTTAAAATAAAACATTGCTAATTAATCGATTTTTTGGATTAATTTTGCGGTTCTTTCGAATTAAATTAATACAGAAGAAAGAAAATTATATACTTCTCTGTATTATGTTGCCCCAACTTTCGAAGAAAATTCACGTCTTTTACGTCGCCATAATTGACTTTGACCCCTCGATTGGCGTGGAAAATTCAAAGATAGTGTAATTTTTTTAATCAATTACTTATAGTAAGTGTAATTGTTAGGGCTGGATAGCCTTTTTGGTAGGGCGTTGTATTCGCATCCCTTGTGCTAGGAGTTCGAGCGCGCTAGCCGAAGACTCTCAGAGTGTGATGGACGTTACTACATATGTTGTGGTCAGAAAGAGGTCTATGTAGAGAGACCTTCTTACCCATCCTTCTATTGTAAAGCTAAACACGAGAATAACTATTGTAATTATTTAATAAAAAGTAACTAAAATAATTTTTTTCTTTGTTAAATCTTATACTATAATACGAGGAATGGTTGTCAAGTCGAAAATCGCCCCAGAATTAATAAACTCCGGTAAACTTGGGGGTCTGGGGAATTTGGCCACGAGGAATCGATTGGTGCCGGTTTTGAAGCGCTACGGTCGAGCAGTTCGGAGTTACAGTTAGGATATTTTCAAACTTTATTAGTTCGCCATTATGGCTACTTAAATTTTCAAGAGGTAGCGTGCTGCCATCTATAGCCAATATGCCATCTATAAATTTGTCAAAAATATTGAACTTCTACACACTTCAATCTTTACACTGCTCACTTTGTACCATTTCTTTAATTGTATAATTTCTTGTTATTAATTACGTTTTATTTCCTATGACTTTTCAAACTTTACCTTTGTATAGAATAGTTCCCTTTCCAAACTCTAACTTTGTTTAGAATTGTTTACAATGGTGCACTTTGACCGGTTATCTTTTCACCAATGGTTTCACAAAATTTCTTATGGCATGTGTTGTTTTGATAAATCGCAATTGAAAATTTAAATATTCGAGTTAGCTTCGATACCTGTTTTCTCCAAACGGAGCTCGGTCACCCGCTGGTTAAGTATAAATTGATTTTTTTTAAAAAATGTTTTTTTGTCTTACTTGTTTAACTCAATTTATTTCGAGTCTGTATAGATGGAATTTAGTAATCCATATTTCGATTGCTTTCCGTTGTGCATGTGTCTTAACTGTAGATTCCTTCCCCCATTCACTGATGAATAACGATTTGGTTTTTGGTAGATTGTGCCAAAATATTCAATTTCTATGCGTATTCCAACAATTTACAGTGAATGAAATGTGTGTTTAAATTCTTTATTCAAAAACACGGTAGAAATCGACAAAATTAAATCAATATGCAAACAAGAGCTTCATGATAAATTACAAAAAGTAAAGAAACAACGCAAACTTTTGTTTCTTCATAGCTGTTCTTTGTTGGGCTCATAAAAACTACATAAGAAAAGAATGCGTGCTAAAAAAATTCAATATATAGATGATGAAGCAAGTCGTTATGGATTAGGTTTCTTAAAAAGTGGATTTCAGAGTTTAAAAATTTATGAATTCTTGTGTGTTTGCATTGATGACACACCATTTCAATATCTTAAGAATCAATCAATCATTAATTAAATGTTGTTGTGATTTTTCATCAATGGCCCCATCTGGTAGCGAATTTGAAAAGCGATTGATTACAAAATTAATGATTAATAAAGAATTGAAGCTAAAAAAAAGTGCTTGCGTATTAGACCGTCGATCTTTATCTCTAAATTTGAAGGCGTCGCCATTGAGTTGATAAACCACCAATAATGGCAAAAAACTGCCATTATTTAAAAAGTTGTTCAAACTTTGTTGTCCGAAAGTGTTGTTTGCTTCGCTGGCGTCGACGGTTTTATCGCCAAATTTGAATCCACCGCCAATGAGTTACTAAACCGCTGGTGACCATTGGCGTCGACGGTCTAAAACGTATGTACTAAAAAAATTATGTTTTTTTATTAATAGTCTATTTTAAAAACTGTTTTTATTTATAAATATACTATACTGCAAAAACAATATATTATATTTTAAAAAATGATTAAATTTCAGAATTTCATTCTGAAGCGTCTATAGAAATGAAGTATGAACTCTAATCATTATTTTGTGAGGAACTATTAGTAGTAAATGGCTCACAAATAAATAAAAATAAGGATAATAAAGAAGAAATTAAGGATTAAAAACATTTAAAAAGTGCCATTAAATTTAAATTATTAGAGAGCATTAAAATTTCAGGATAAAAACAATTTTAAAAAAAGTCCAGATCATAATAATGAAGCAAAAAAAGCAATTTGCTATTTCTTTTTTAATTTTTCTTCAGTTAGAATCAACCAAATCGAGTTATAAAGATTGTTCTATACGTAGTACATGCTAATAACTAAAATTAACTTTAAAAAAATAAATGTAGTTACTTTCCATAAAGAGGGTTTATATACCAATAAATAAAATTAAAAGCATTTGATTTTGTTTGGGATATTTAGGAATTGTTCAGAATAGCCCAAATCCCTGATCACTTTAATTGAAGATTATTGAATCCAACCTTGAAAACAAAATTTAAATTAGCCATTACGACTGAAAAAAAAACTCCTATTTCTGAACTTTATAACCAATTTTGAATCATTTAAAAGAAAATATGAGCACATAAATTCAAACTTTTTTAAAAAAATTTGGTGCTTGTAAATAAAATTATTTAATTAAGATAATCCGAAGATTATCATTAAACTTTCTAATTTCATGAAACTATAATTAGTCAATATTTTTGAAACTAAATTTACTTCTACACGAATATCAATCTTCATTTCATTAGTAAATAAAATTCAGGATTATATGGAATATCTAATCATAGTCGATTCAAGGATAAATGGACTGCCCAGAGGTTTTACTCTGGTCACTTTGAGAGATGAAGGTTGAATTCAGCCATTGAAAACAGAACTTAAATTATCCATTACTATAAATTGAATTTTCCTCTAATTTCTCTTCATTTTTTAAACTGATTCTGAATTCTATAAAGGAATAATGATTGCAAAAATTAAAATGTTTTTACCGATTGATATAGTGAGTAAAATCATTTAGTCAAAACAGTATGAAAATTTTCATTAAATTTTAAATGGGCACTTTTCCGTTAGCCCGACGCAAGCAAAAAATCGTCAAATAATGTAAAATTCCGTTGACTGTTTTGCCATTCGCTTCGCTTGGCGACTTGGCTCGCGTTTGGTTCACAATTGGCGACATTTTTCACCCGGCTAACGGAAAAGTACCTTTAAATGATATTAATTTTAAAATACCATCTATTTTTAATGAATGAATCATTTTCATTTCTGTTTGACAATAATCATAGGCATCTAAATGCAAGCGTTGCCGAGATAATAATGAATACCGGCTTAACTCACAAAGAAAATTTACATGTATTTTTGATAAAGGTTGTTGATTTCTCTCTAATTAGAACTACAAAAGAAAAGCATCTCAATAAAAAACTGTAATTAAATCTAATTGATTTTTTTACAATACATAATAGTTTTATACGCACGAAACATTAAGCCAACTGGATTGTCGGGAAAACGTTTTCGCACTCGGCATCTGTAACTGCTATTTGAAAACGACTTTCTCGATGGACCATTAGATTCGGTCGACTCTTCAAGGTAATGAAATGGAAATGAAAAGGAATGTGGAAAATTCCATGGGAATTATCGGGCCGTAGCGATGGCTCTTCCTAAACAGTTCAAATTTTTTATTACTGGTGAATTTTCTATTAGACAGACTAGACTGATGTTTGGGATCATTGAGCTAAGGACAGTTCGATTAAAAAATATCATTTATCACGTTGCCAAAAAAATTAATTTGTAAAAAAAAAATTCTATGATATAAAAAATAATGGGCTTAGAGAGTGGATTTAGATTGGATTATTAAAGAAAATAAATAAATCACTTATTTATTACCACGTGAGAACACGATGCTGTTTTGGTTAGGAAGTTTTGATATCTCTGAAATTTACGAGCAAAAAATATTTTACCTGCTTTTACCAGTATAACTTTATTATTACGTATGCTTCTTTGGCAACAGATACTTTTTTTAAAACGCTGTAGAGCTATGGCGTCATAGCTGTTATTTCATTTAAAAAATCAGCCGATTTCGAAAACTTTGTTTGCTAGGTACAAAATTGAAAATGAAAGTTAAAAAAAAAACACTATTATTATATATAGAGAGGGGGGATAGGAAACCGATAGAAAAGTCTCGTGATTTTTTCAAACCAGTTTAAATTGGTTAATGACAAGTTAATTAAGATAAATAATTACTTAAAAATAAAAATGTTCTTGACAACTTGAAATTTACAATAAAAGATTTCATTTTCTTTATTATTAAATGGAAATATTAATTAATTAATTAATTGAGCAATGTATGTTTCACTTGAGTTTATAACCCTATAAA
>JAOUZG010037017.1:2100350-2127782 GCA_026289955.1 Argiope argentata
TACATTCAGCGAGAGTACACACTTATTTTATATATATATATATCTTTTTCAAATTTTCAGTCGTTTATAAAATTTTTTTTATTCATCCATTCTTGTTCAAATACGTTTTTTTAACCTTCTAGTGGTTAACACTTCATAATACAGTTTTTTGAAATATTAATTCATTAATTAAATTTAATTATTTTTTAATAATTTAAATAGTTTTAGAAGTGTGTAGTGAAAATTGAAATCAATAGACAGTAGCTCAATCGGTAAAATGCAAGGATTTCAGTATTTTTCAAATAAAGATGAAGAAAGCGAGCTCAATTCTTGTGAAAATCAAAAACTATTTGATTGATATTAATTGTAATTATTTAATAAAAAGTAACTAAAATAAAAAAAAATTTCTTTGTTGGCCTAAGGAGGAATTGACTTATTTTTTTATGTTACTTGTTTACCTACAAATTCAGTCTGATATCAAAATAGAATATTTTTCCTGCAGTTCTTAAACAGTAAATAATCTTAAATACCGCGTGTTACAAAAATTCGTTAGTGAACGAAAATTCAATTATGTAGGCAGAGAGGTATAAATTGACACTTGAAATAAAAAACAATTTCATGAAACAGAAAAAGAATGCAAAAAATGGGAGAGGGGGACAAATGTCTGTCTAACGTATTATGGACCAGCGAAGCCATTCCATACTACAAGGTTCTGTCAACTCCCATTACTGCAGAATTTGGGCTATCACAAATTTTAGAGCTGCCGTGAAAACTCCGTTGCATGACGTTGATTGTGAGGTTACCTGCAATCTCTAATCCACCATGATCATCGAACTTATTAGGGATTCTAAGAGACAACATCCGACAACACTTTCTCACTATATTTACAAATATGCTGTATAATGTTGTTCATGACCTTGTTCCTCGACTACATATAAATTTGACGAATATAAGGCTGACTTATTGGGCATTTTTTATAAGAAAACTGATCTTTACTAAAAATAAATTGTTATGTTAAAATAAATTGTTAATTATTGTTATTGTTATCACATGAAAAGTCATCTATAAGCAGTTTTTTGCTTTTTTTTCTGGTATCAATAAAACACCAGGTCATTTTAAGTCATTTAAAGATTTTTACCTCTCTACTTACATTATTCCGTAAATTATTGAATTTTCAAATGTTAACAGATTGTGGCACTAGCTTAATAAGCCAGATAACATCTACGATACCGAAGTTGACTTTTGTATTATGGTCATGTTATTCGGCTACAGGCACTAGCGTCTCAGGTTAGTATCGCCACCTTCACTCGCTACATTGGTGACCTTAACAATGCAACCTTCCACAACAGTCGGGGTGCCATCTACCCGCAGCAAAGTCGTCAGATTCACTTGAAGCAAGCAAACAAAACAAACAAAAATCGTCAAACTCACTTGAAGCAAGTAAGCTGTAACTCACTATAGCGCTTTGTGCTGTAAAAATCGTTCGTCCCTCCGCCGACTCACTGGTGGGGGAATGCTGTGGCGCTAGCTTCATAAGCCAGATAACAACCACGATACCGAAGTTGACTTTTGCATAATGGCCATGTTACTCGGCTACAGACCCTAGCATCGCAGGTTCGTATCGTGACCTTCGATCGGTACAAGACTTATCATTCTGTATGTTTTACAATTATGACAAATGTAACAAAACTTTATAAAGGCAGTAAATGTGAAGATTTTTTAAAACATACATCAATAAAATATACACTGTTTAAAATTAAATATTCTAACAAAGAAAGATAATAACATAATAAAATTGTCAGAGAATGAAGTTTTATTTCTATTTAGGTGGGTCCCGAATATGAGACTGAGTACTCGACCACTCTGCACGAGGACGGCTTGGAGTCATCCAGCCTCAGCTTGCGCTTCGTGGCCAAGGACAAGCACTTTGTGAACCAGAACATGAGACTACGTTGCACTGCCTCCATCTCGCGGATTTACACCATGAGCAACGAGGAGATGTTCGTGGGTGGACGACAGCAATCGTCACCCCTTCAGATCACAGAGAACGGAAGTAAAGGTGAGGTGCGTCCGAAGGTAACAGACACACAAGGTAAGTCAAAAAGTCTTGATCAACTTTAAGGAAAGGTCAGGGCATGCGCAGACGAGTCATTTTTAATCAATAATGTGAAATCGCAAACAATATATTTGACTATTAGTCGACATTGTTGCTGCGACTGTAAAATGGGAAGAAGAGGAGATCACTATGTTATTGTGAACCCTAGTTTCGATGAGTTTAGGATAAACATATCGATCAAGGATATAATCCCATTGGTTGGCAAACAGTCTTCCATAATTTCAGTCTATCATTAATTTTGAAAATTTGTTCCTGATACGGCCTTGCCTTCTTATTTAGTTTTTGGAACTCACAAACCTTGTTGTATGCATTGGCCGCAACATCTCTTGCAAATAGGTCTTGGTTTGTGATAGAAATACATTACTGAAGCTCATTTAGGCTTTGAGTCACTGCTTCGCTCTTACAGCATCTCTCTATCTATGTGGTAACGCATTATTTTGTGTTGGAATTTATCGTCTGTGTATAGTCATACCACTGATTCTCCCACACACCCAAAGGCACACGGATAAAAAAACTAAAGAAAAAAACTGAATGACAGAACCACCGCAGCAACAACACTATGTGGAGCTGTGGTTGAGTTCTAATGACCACCACCGCCCGCGGTACAACCCTTCTCTTAGGAAGTACATTCCGTCATCGATGGGAGGAATCAAACCTCCACCTATTTGTGTACCCTCCAGGGTGGCAAGGTCTAACCACTATGGAAGAAGCATTTCGTCCTCGTTTCGAGTCGCCCCGGGAAGTTAATTGTTTGTACATTCCTGATCTTTCTTTAAAGTTTTATAAGACCTTTTGACTCGCTTTGTGGAGCTTACATAATTTATCTTGATTGCGAAAATGTTAGCATCTCTCCTTTAGAACTGATTTTGATTTAAATGAACTGCCTAACTACGCGAAACTAGCAGATTTACAGCTGATTACAACAATTTTTCATTTGATTATTGTTAAGAGGGAGCATACATTGATTACCAAAAGTTACGCGTAATGGGTAATTATGTAAATTTTGTCGGAATTTCTGGAAATTCGATATTCGAGTAGAAAGGTTTTGAACTGTGAAAGTGTGTGTTGGAATGAGCAATAATAATAATATCTTTTATAATCCATAAAAACAATTCGTAAAAAAAAAACCTGCCCCTAAGATTTCACACTTTAGAGAAAAACAAATGAAATAGAAAATTGTTACAGCAATTTAATAAGATGCCTAAAACCTCTGACAGCCAAGAACGCTGCTGAACTATTTGATATATTTACTAAGCTGTTAGTCCAAACGTCACGAAGTGCCCTTTTTGAATTCTTGAGGGGAAATTAGTGGCTATAAATTTTCTCCTGATTATATCTCACGCATTTATGATATGATATTTTAAAAAACAGTTATAGCTTTTGAGCTAGATAGTAATCATCGTTAATATTTTCCGAACTTACGATTCTCGGTCAAGGTCGTGAGATCACACAATTAACACTTTCAAAATTCGAGACACTTGAATTTGTGATCGTCAGAATTCGAGCATTCCAACGATTCTTCTTTTAGCATTCGCCTTTGTGTACTGCTCTTTAATTAATCGTTGATAACATTCCTTTGATCCTGAATTGCCCGAAGTTTGCTTTAATTGTTTTTTATGAGTAAGCTGATTTATACACGTTCAACCATGCTTTGTTATTTTGAGCATGAAGACTGGAATTGTAATTGAAACGTTTTCTGGAGTCCTCACCTCTTTTCCAGAGGCTATCTCCATCTTGGCGATGTTATGCCTTGCAATGGATGTGCCCTGCGCTATGGTGTTCGTCCGAATGATGTCTTTTCACTCAGGTCCAATGTAGTCGGCTTTGGAGGGTGAATGGGAGAAACTGTGACCAATAGAAATTCAGCGTCCAGGCTAGGCGGTGGTTAGGGTGCATCCTTAGAGTGTCGTGTGTAGACCAAAGAGGAGTGTATCAACTTAAGGTTCAGGTGTTTGTTGCCGCGAATAGTCCATTGTGTTGTGCGTGAAGACGTTGATTGAATTTTTTAAAAGGACTTATCACACGGCGAAATACCGTCTACGCTTTCGTGTACAGTCTTCGATTTATGCCGGCAGGAACCGCTCAAGCAAGAATTTCGCCATCATGAGCTTTTTTGAACCAGCTTGAAAGTGTAGACTTTAGGGATAGAAATATCCTTCACAACAAAGTTCCATGTTTAATAGATGATTTTCAATAAATAAGTTTGAACGAATTCATCCACATTTACTCAAATATTTCGTATTTATCGAATTATGCTTAACCTTTAAAAACCAATGTTCTTTAGTTTGAAGAGTTTAGATGGTAATTTTAAAGAGTTCAGAAAATACCTAGAAACCTTTGACTGTAGCAAATGTGACAGAAAGTATTTTGAAATAAACAATTCAGTAGACAGCTAAAGAATTCCTTGCTGTGATGCCCAAATATTTTTGAGACAAATAGCTTTAGAAGACAAGAGAAAAAAATTTTTAACCATGGTTTTCAAAAATGATCGCGTAGGACTCAATACATTACTCTTTTCGAAAACTTGAGAGAAAAAAAACTGGGGAAAAGTTAATAAGATTAACTTTACAAAAGAAGCTATGAGTATTATAATAAAAAAAGCAGCCTTCTTTTAAAAATGTTACATTTTTTTCTGTCAATACGGATTTATAAAACAGCATCTGAAAAGAATTTCAACTCCTTTTTTGTCTATAAGCAATGTGAGTGGAATTATTGTAAATAGGGTGCAGAAAATCATTCTACTGTTGGATGATAGTTCAATGTTTTAAGCATTCAGACGAATTCAAATGCCAGTAACGCTGAAGCCATTATGGCTAAGTTACACCCTGAATGCGTAATAGATAAGTATCACTTATTTAAGCAACACACTTCATTCAAAATAAGATATATAGATAATAATAATAATCCATGAAATATGTCCATAATCCATGAAAATGTGTTGTTTCGCTGAAAAAATATATTAGAATACTTTTATCTAAGTATAATAGAATAAATAAAAAACTTTTTCGGGTGGTGTGTGGTTGAAAAATATGCGAGTTGAATTTGAAATCTACTATAGAGATTGGTGCTCTTTCTTTCCTTTTTTAAGTAGTATCTGACGTCTAGAGTAAGCAAAAATTTACCTGTCGCATAGAATTTATTAGCGTTCATTTGCTGCACATTAGTTAAGATTAAAATTATTATCGACAACATTTGAATAATAGATAAATAATTTATTTTACTATTTCGGTTGATATAATCTTAATGAAAGATTGATTTTTTTCCTAAATTTATGCAGTTCAAGCTACATATTCAATGAAAGGAAAGTAAGCACTTTAAAAATTTCACTTCGCATCATAATATTATGCCAATGCGAAAGCTAATGAGCCTTATGTAACTGTCAGTCAATGGAGGATTTAAATATTTTTTTCGGCCCTTTGTAGTGTATAGTATGAAGCTATTGCCTTAATAAATCAGCCTATTTAGTTTTGAATTTCAACATATTTTTTAAGTTATACAGCATTATGACTTCTTTTCAATATTTTTTTGAATAATAAAAATATTTAAAATAAATATTTTTGGCACTTTTTCATAACCCGGGCGCCAGCGAAAAATAGCCAAAGAAATTTGGCGGAGTTCTACATTATTTGGCGATTTTTTGTTGTCACCCGGATAACGGAAAAGTATCATTTTTTGTATTAAAATTCTAATATTACTAATATGAGGATAAATAAATAATTCGAAATACTTTTACGATCAAATTAAAGCAATCAAAATCCTTAATTTAAATTCATGCTTTTTTAAATTTATATTTAATACATGCTTATTTTTTTTATAGAAAAGCCTTTGAAGAGTCCGCCAAATCCAAAACGAAAGCAACCAAAGCAATGTAAGTTAACTGACCTTGAATGTTAAATATTTTGTTTTAAATGCAATTTTGCAACTTGATGCAAGTGAATAGTTAACTCAAAAATTGTTAAAAGCATAGAAAAAGTAAGTAAACACATTATTTACAATAAATAATATTGTGAAACGTTAATAAATATTATACTCCTGCTTACATTTAAGTTGGAATGTTTAATTCCCTTTTTACAAAAGGATTGTGGAACGTTTTTAATTTTTCTACGTGAACTCATGAAAAAGGTTTTTGTAATTATCTAGAGTTATTGTTGAAAGTGAAGATTAAAGTTCTGTGTTGTTATGGGAAAACAACAAAAAAGTTAAGTTCGAAAATTGCTGGTACTCAATGTATGTAGTTAATTAATCAAGGGACTGGGTTATTTCAAACAGTTCTATAATATTGCAATGTGCTAGACTAATTATGAAATTGATGTTATTACAAAACCACTGCTATAATACAATGTACTATGCTAAGAGGAAAACTGAATTTATTGGTAACACCACTGTTGTATTGAAACATGCCAGAATAACTGTAATTAATAATAATATTATGTAGCATTTTCAATTCAGTCTATTGTTCTTATTGGAATTAACAGGCTTATTGGAATTAACAGATACATCGTTAAGTTTTTAAAGGATACAAAAATTTTTTCCATGCATAGTTATTTTATGCCAGCTAACTTCTGAAAGATATAAAGATAAATTAATAATAATAAGATAAAGATAAGATATAAGATAAAGATATAAAGATAAATTAATAGATAATAATTATAAAGACATATAGCAGTCTTTTAATATTTAGACTCCACGCCCATGAATCTAATCTTTACCGGTTATTTGTGCGTACGTTATAAAGTATTATGCTTGTGTACATTTATACTATGCTAAAAAAAGTATATGCAAATGATATTAAAAATCACTGCCAATTCTATTGTTCCAAATAATTTTAAAGCCTATTATTATAAATTGTGTTTTGTTAAAAAAAGTCTTGCTTATAAATTATTTACAAACGTTTAAATTCAAAAAAATTTCACTGTTTTGTATAACAAGATAACAAAATATTTGTTAAAAGTTTGATAAATAATGTAATGCAAAAATATTTATTCTTTTTTTCAAGTATATAAAATGACTAGACTAAACATAGAATAAATGCCTCAGATTTACAGAAGTATACAAGTTATTCATTCTCATTGGGACCCAACAATTAATTTATAAACTAGTAGAGATAGGTATAAACAGGTTTTTATAGGTACCATTTGGAAAAATATTTAAAATTAGATTAAGAATTATATTTTAAGTTTTTTAATGAAATATTACGAAATCCCAAATGTTATATAGTTTGTTTATTTTATTATCTGCATTTAGTAAAATAATTTTGGAATATTAGCATTTTAAAGTAAATTATTTCATTCTGTTATGTTTAAAACCGACTGAGTTATAAAACTTTGAATTTTATAAAACGTCTTATAATAATGTTCGTAGACAAGTCTCCCGTAGATTGGTAAATATAAATCAAAAAGAGAGCAGAATCTTTTAGAACGGCCAGGAATTGTAGTGTTGAGGAGATCCTAACCTTGCCAGTGTTGGACATGAAAGGACGTTTTTTTTCTTTTGAAAAATTTTCAAGAAAATTTTAATAAATATGACCAGTAAAACAATGGAACTTAAGTAAAAATTCGGAGTTCTCAATTTTTATCAGCAATTCATTTATTGACTGAATTAGATAAAATGCAATTCTTTTTACCATCTAAGACTTATTCTAAACATTAAAGTGTATATTTATCTATTGCAATTCCGAAATTAGCTCTGGGGTCTTGATTTGAAAAAGCATCCTCTATACAATCCTATTCTTCTCTATAATAATCTTCAGTATTTACTGTTAAAAATTATGCAGTAATAAAATTTTGTATTTTGAAATATAAATCGTTTTGGTTTTTCTCTCATTTTAGTGCAAAGTTCAAGCGATGGAAGCGTGTTTTCTTTCTGCCACTGGCTCCTTGTGCTCTCTGTCTTGATGCTCCACTTGAGGATCACTTAAGAGAGCTCCACCCCTATGCTGGAGCACGTGACGCCAACTCATCTGCCTTCCATTTTTCCACAAGTCTGCGAAAAAAAATGTATAGTTCTCCAAAATAATATTCGTCATATCATGATGGAATGTCTTTTTCGGTATCCTGCAATCCCCAAAACCGAGAATCCTCTGCTAACAGCGGGAACTCTATTGAAATGCTGGATTCTTTATACAACATTCAGTTTACACGATTTAAAGTTTTAGATATCCTGAAAGTTTTGTTTAGGGTTAAATTTTTAAAAATGTAGACATAAGGGTTGTTAATTAGCTTCATGTTCTGTGTATTGTCTATGAAAACATTTCTGCAAAGAGCCGATTAGAGACATTCCTCATAGACTGAGAACAGAATCAATTGCGAATGAAACTTGCTAGTCTTTTGTTAATAAGATTCAAAGATGCGGTGAAATGAATCGAAATTTCTGTAGACTTTGAATCGATCAGGGATCAATTAATCGATACAGTTTAAGATATTCAAAACAAAATTGAAACTGAAGTTTGCAACAAGCAAAAAAGAAATTTGTTGTGGAAGAGTCGGTGAAATCATTCTTCAAACTACTGACTGGGGTTTGGATGATAAGTGACAAAAATTTCTCGGAGGTGTCTCGTTAATCACACACCAGCCGTTTTCTGACATTTTTCATTGAAAAATGAGAACCCAATAATCGCTGCGCTGAAAAATATTGTTTCTGTTTTCCCAAAATGTCCGAAACAAGACCCGCTGCTGTCAAAAGAGAGACGCCTTTTGTATTTTCTCATCACGTAAGAGTATATCATTCCACATCATTTCGATTTATATAATTACCAAAAAAAAGTGAAATTTTCTGCTACTTTGGTGCCAATCTTGCTTCAATTCTTACACAGAATTTTTACCTTTCATTTTCTTTTAATCGAAAAATTCATCATGATTGAAAAATGAAATGTAAATCTGAGAATATTTAGCGCACTTCATGTTATTTGTTATGAATGTCTCTTTGTGAGGAATTCGAATATTTATTTATTATACATACATTGATTTAAATAGTTTTACGTATTAATTACAGAGTAATATTAATAAATGCTTAAATTAATAAATGTTTATAAATAAATGTATAAATTAACAGATGAATAAACATATAAATATAATGGAGCATACAAATTTTTTATCGTCATATATTGATGTATTATGTGATAAATGTATCGAAAAGTTTTATTTTGCTGGTTAAATGTTAGATATTGAAAGCATGCAGAAAGAGGTTGTACACTGTCATTTTAAATTTTGAATTGAAAATGCAGACAATTGAACTTTGATCAGATTTCGTTGCTTTTAAACTTGTAGAATTTTCTCCTTGTGATAGCGAACAATATATAAAATGACGTGTGAAAAAATTATTGTAGTTTTGCATGGATTCTTTACAATTCATATATTCATAAATTGTTTCAATAGTTTAACTTTATTTCATTTCTCTTAGAAAAAATGTTAACATGAGAAATATTTCCAAAATATTTCGATAGGAAAGTAAATGCAAAGAAAGACTGGAAAAATTATCACTGTTAAAAGAATTATTTTAAAAAAATCGGCTTGTTATTTGAATAATTTTTATTCTGTTATAGTTTAATGTAAGTGTATGAAAAAGCTTATGTAAATATGTGGAATTATTTTCTATTTATTTTGATTTTGTTTGTTATCAGTATGTAAATGTTTGTATGTTAAAAGATAAAATTTATGTAAACATCTGTCTGGTATGGATATTTCATTTATGAACATTTTCTATCCTGCATTTGATATGTTCTTTGTTAGTTCAAGATTTAATTTAAAATTATTGCTGGTACTGCACATGCTTATTTTAACGCCTCCTTATTTAAACTTGTAGTTTGGTAAAATCTTAATTTAACCGAAATCATTACATAAATTTTAGAAATGTCATGAAAGATTTGACTAATAAGGAAAGAAATTGTAAATTTAAATTAATATTAATTTTTTTAAACCACAAGTAAGGAACTTATTTATCAAATTCAGTTTAAAAAATATAATATTTAAATCTTTTGACATAATTTTCAGGTTATTATTAATTATTTATATATTATATGAATCAAATGATATATTAACTTCAAATTTTCAATTTTGAAAGAAGTTCACATCTTTTTGAAATTTTATTAGGAATTACCAATAAAAAGGCAAAACATTTGAATTTATGGTACTTGGTGGTTATAATGATAAACAAAAATTGCCAAGAAAATCCTAATTGATACCAAATTTGATATATTTAAGCTACTGTGTCCCTGAATTTCTGTTAACATATTTCTGGAAGTACAGTCGAAAAACAATCAACCCGTTTTAAATTTGGCTCATAATTTGGTTGTGACTGCACTAAAAATGTTAAATCTGCATCTCATCGAATCTCAACAAATCTTATCTATCTAGCTCTCTTCCTTTTATAGTAATCGTATTATATTCGAAAGATGATCTTTCTTAGAACAGGTTTTATACAAAATTTCATAGAAATCTGCAAATTTGTTGGTGGGACTATGATTAAAATTTCAACCCTCCAGTTCTAAGAGTTTTTGTGTTATCTTTATCACAGACATAACATAAAAGTTTAAAGTGAAATCTGCTATGCATATTTCAATGCATCATGTCAGAATATCATTTCTTGAACTGCCAAGCACCACCTGCTCGTGTGAGTTAAATTAAATTTTTATTCATTTTAATGGTTTCATCGAATGAGTCACTTTAGCATTGCAGACGATCCAAAAAAACTTTGTCTCGAATTTATTGTTTTAAAAAAATATCACATTTCCTATTTATTTCATTTCATATAATCACGCGCTCAAAATGACATTTTTCGAGGTTTTATTTGCTGTAGTCAATAACTTATTTTTTTTATCAGAGTTTTTGTAAATGGGATGGCATCAAGTTATTAGAAGCTGATTTTTTCAGATGCTGTTGCAGATTTAAAAAAAAATTATTTTTCGCCTACGAGTTTTTGTTGACGCCACAAAACCTCATTTCTAAAACAATGTCATATTCTGGCATGATAATAATGCCATCCTGTGCTCCGGTGCTTATAACACTAAGTTATCTGACCAATTTGATGAGCACAAAATGGAAGGTAGAAAATAAAAGAAAGAAAGAAAATAAATAAATAAATATTTGAAAGAAAGAGACTACTAATCATTCAGGAATCTCCAGAGAGAATTCCATCGGTGTTGAATTCTACACGACTGTATTCAATTTTTGATGAAGTAATAACTAAATGAATACTTAAATGATGACTATGTGTTAAACTTACAAGGAAAGGAGATTACTAACTGAAAAGGAAAACAAATTGATAAGTTACTCTTTAAACATCTCTATGAGATGCATAAGCGTACAAACACCGAAAAATTAGAAATCTGTGGCATGCGTTTGAGTCCTGTGTTTTGATTTCCATCGTGAGAACAGAAAATTTGAGGGACTTTTGAGCCTTTTTGAATGAATAACTTAATTGATTTTGAAAACTGGCATTTTGGTCTCAGTTTATATGTAGTTTGTTGTTGTTGTTTCTTATGGCACTCGCCATGGACAAGCTCGCTGAGTTAGTCAGCGATCTATGCCTAATCAACGTTTTTTGTTTTGAAGTAGAACCAAACAGGGCCAAGATTGTGACTTTGGCTACTCACTCATTACATTCGCTTGCAAAATCCCTTTTTATGGGGGGATACATTCGCACACTTCATAGATAGAACACATAAAAGTAACCGTTCCCGAACCGGGTCGCTTAGATCATAGAGAAGACTCTCCTATATCAGGACGCCGGTATGTGTAGTCTTGAAGAAGTTTTGGTATGTTGTGTGTTGTGACTAATGACACTTACCGTGGACAAAGCCTCCGCTGATACGATCAGCAGATTTTACGCCTAGGAAATGCGTTTCTTTGTTTTACAAGTAGCGCCATCTAGAGCCAAGAATACGACTTAGCTACACACACATCACAACCCTTTTTAGGGGACCGACTTCATTCATGCAAATTCATTATTTCATCTCAGATCGTAATTTAGATCTGAGACTCGTTAGATCTGAGAATTTAGATCTGAGAACAGAGAACGATCACCTCTGAGCCAGTACCCCCAGTGGCATTCTCTCGACATGGAGAACTTTGCGACCACGGACAGATTTAAAGAGCGCCAGTCGCCATACACTCGGGGAATCTTTTGACCGGTGAGTTTCGAACTCGTAACCTAAGAAGTACGAGTACAACGCTCTACCAGCCAGGCCATCCCGGTTTTGGTGTTTATGAGGGGATCTTCCGGCATGAAATTGAATTCGAAACAACTCTCCTGTATCATTCTTTCTTTATAGACTTGTCTTTATCGCTGGCAGAATATTTTACAAATATTTGTTTTTAGAATGTGGGGAGAGGGCACTACAAAACGTGTTGATACATTGGAATCTCGAGTTTTAATTTTTCAATGATTAATACGTTGTTGTTGTTACTTATGGCACTTGCCTACGGACAAGTCTCCGCTGATGCAGCAGCAGATTTAAGATGAAAGGAGCGTCTCTTGTTTTTTGAAGTAGCGCCAACTAGGGTCAAGAGTACGACTTAGCTACACGCTCACCACATTCACTTGCACAACCCCTTTTTAGAAGGGGACACAGTCACACATCTCACAGATAGCACACAGAACGACCATGCCCGAACCGGGACACCCCGAGCACTAGGAAGACGCGCTACCTCTGCGTCAGAAAGCCAGCCATGATTACTATACTTTCTCCATATTACGTATACGAGAAAATAAAAAGGTGAAAAATGGTACATTTATTTTAGCTTATTATGGACCTGCTGTATCTGAAATAGTTGCAATTCATTCCCCCATTCTAGAGGAGAATTCACTGTATTTATGACTATTGATGCGATTCAATATCATAAATCATATTTTGATGAGAAAAAAAACTTAATAATACTAAAATCCATTTGTATCCTATAAAAACTTCTCAAAGCCTTTCCGTTCGGAGAATTGGAAAATAATAAAAAACCTAGAATAACAGAAAGCAAAAGAAATCGGGAAAAATTTTCATTAATGAAAAGAAGTAAAAAAAAAAAAGTTTCATATGAGAACATTTTTCTTGAATTCACTGAAAAAAAAACACTTATCCATTACACTTATCTATTTGAAATTGTTGGTTCTTCTTTCTGCAGCAGAAATCACAAGCACCGCGTCTGTTGGACTGAAATTCGTGTATAATGTGTGAATAGACCACTTTTACGGCCGGACAGTTGAAGCATCGAAAGGGTGGGATCTCGGGAAGATTGAAAGCTTGACCTGTCAGTTGCGGAGAAGCCGAACATTGTCTAGAAAACCTTTTTTGGCAGCGGAGTTTCTGGATTTTTTTTTTCTTATGTCTGGACCTATTGCCTTTTCTTACCGAGTGTTGGAATTTTTTCATCTTCCAATTCTCGTAGAATTTTTTCTTCTTTATTTCATATTTTTCGGAAGGCAGTTTTTGTATCATATATTGCTGAGAAAAAAATAAATTGGAGAAAAGTTTTAGATTCTTTAAGCATTTTTTTTTTTGAAAAACTTATACGAAATTTGATCGATAAATATATCTTTGACTTTGGAGATATGAAAAGACTTTAAGCGATTTAAAAAAAGGGTTACGTATCATAGAATATTTAAAATTTTAATGAGTTCATTTGATGAGAAATTCAATTGTTTGAATCGAATACAGTGAACATTTTATTAATAAAGATTAAAAGGAAATCTATTATGCATATTCAATGTATCATGTCAGAACCTCATTTTTTGACCGGCCAAACACCACGTGCTCGTGCAATTTAAATTATATCTTTATTCATTTTAATTTTTTTCATTGAATGAGTCACTTTAGTATTGCAAACGATCCAAAAAAAACTTTGTCTCGCATTTACTGTTAAAAAAAATATCACATTTTCTTTTTATTTCATATAATCACGCGCTCAAAATGACATTTTTCTAGGTTTTATTTGCTGTAGTCATTAACTTATTTTTTTAAATATGAGCTTTTGTAAATGCAATGGCAACACGTTATTATAAGCTGTTTTTTTAGATGCTCGTGCAGATAATAAAATTTTTATTTTTTGCCTACGGATTTTTGTTGACGCCAAAAACCTCACCCCAAAAACAACATCATGTTCTGACATGATATAATAAGTCTTCAAAGGAGCCTTTCCAAAATAATGTGTTACAGAATCATGTACAAAAATGTAGAAATTAAGCCTATTTTTACAAGAGATTTCATTACCATTTATGGGCTCATAATCTAAGACAATATGAATAAAATTTAAAATATTTTGAGACATTCGGTTGTGAAATAATCGAATGATACTTAAGGATGCTCATAATATTTTTGTTTCATATTTCTCTTTTAGCTTACCTTACACAAAAAGCTTATAAATTATAGGGACATATTTTAAAGTTAGAACTAGAATGCATCTCATCTATCTCATTTCCATTGCACAACATGAAATTTCAATTAAAAATGATCAACCGTAATAGATAGTTCTTTGCTAATGAATTAAACATAAATCAGTTGGAGAGTTTTCTCAAGATTTTCTCGCATAATCTCTGATAAAGATGTTATAACGGTGAACAAAAGCGTTGCTTGGCATTGGCGCCCGATAGTTAAGAAATATTAATATTTGGCGAGATTTCAGCCTTTTTATTAAATATGTCATGTCATTCTTGGCATGTGATTAAATCCAAAAAATCAGATTTATGTTTCTGGTGCGTTCTTTCCAATCAAACAAATCAAAAATTTGATATAAATTTACACTTAAAGTCACAAAATCCCATATCAAATTTTGATATATTTAAATCATAGTGTTTTTGCGTTATCGCATTTACATATTTTTGAACGCACAGACCGACAGACGGTTAACACCTTCCTGGATTATGCTCAGAATAAGAAGATGTCTATACTAAAGATGTGAGATATGTTTACCAAATATTATCTATCAAGCTCTCTCGTTTTGTAAATTATCCCCGCTAACATATTGTTGTTCGAATATGAATGCGAACAGCCAGACAGACAAACTTGTTGAAAATTTGGTAACAATTTATAAGTTTGGTTTTAAACCAGTGTACCAAATTTCAT
Organism: Argiope argentata; assembly: GCA_026289955.1. Lineage (NCBI taxonomy): Eukaryota > Metazoa > Arthropoda > Arachnida > Araneae > Araneidae > Argiope > Argiope argentata. The sequence continues at coordinate 2,115,491 of JAOUZG010037017.1, forward strand.
ACATATATCTCAAAGCGGTTTTGTGTTATCTTTGTCTGAAAAAGATGGAAATTTTCCAAAAATTTGTTTTTCGAACTCATTGTGGTCTGAATTATGGAGATTCGTCAAATTCTGGAGATCGAATTTTGATGAGTGTTATTATAAAACCCCCTTTTTGAGTGGAATTTCTTTAGCATGAGCGGTAGAAACAATGATCGCATCCCAATTTAGTCCAGAATTTTTATTTACATGTAGACACGGGACACAGCACGAACATAAAGCAAAAATACGAAAGAAACACTAAACTATCCCAGCAACTTTCACCTCGTCAATCTCAAACCGACTTCTTTCCCCCCTCCACATTTAGCAAGTGGAGTTGCCATCAGAGATGAGCAGGGTTGCCAAAGTTAACCGATATCTAATATATAAACGTGAATTTTTGTTTGTTCAGTCGGAGTATAGTGGTGGACCAGCAACGTATCTGTGTGATGATATTAAGTAGATATTTAATTTTAATTTTTCTCATTTTCGTAATCTGCATTACAAAGTCCTAATTAGTCGATGATTTAGCTGATAGGTGTATATTTAGGAAAACTCTAGATGCATATATAGAGGGTCTTGACATGCTTTGCTGTAAATAAAAATCTGCTAGCTCATTTCTAAAGTATCATTTTTCTTTTTTCTTCTGATGTAAACGGATTCACATTCACCTACAAGTTGGAGAGAAACGTTTCTTAATTACCTTATTTTTGTTATTTAGTTTTTTAAGTAAATATTTCTACAATGGCATATAGAAGAATATCACAACAAATGTGTACAATTCTTTTGAAACACCTTGTAGAAATTCTAGGCTCCATTTAAAAAAACAACAACATTGGAATAAATATTATGGCTGACATTTCATATTCATTATTGTAAATTAAAATTTTTGAATGATATGACATTTTCCGAAATATTTGTGCATTCATTTATGCGAGATATGTTAATAAATTGTCTGATTTCAATCTTTCATTTTTTTCTTCGTTATTTCTGTTTTGATCAAACTTATATTTGATTCAAATTTCACATTTTGAAATTTCTCAAATCTAATAAGGCTTAGCTGGCAATTTAATCTCAGTCCGATTCCAATTAAATTCAGGACAACGATTAAGTGATAACACAAAATGTATTTCTTATTGTTCAACGTAAGCTTTAAGTTGAAACAGGACAAAATGTAAATCGAGATTTTTTATAAGTTATTTTTATAACATTTCAAATTCTATTTTGAAAACCGGGATTCCAACATAAGAAGAATTGTGTTAGAGAATATTGTTATCCGTTTTATTCTTTAAAATATATATTCAAACTATCGGAAAAACACATAGAAGAAGCAGATGGATGTGAATGCTTTCGATTGTAAAATTGATGCATTCTATAGCAAATAGGTGAAATTCCTTCTAACATGTTGAACGAATACATTTTTATTTTTATTTCGGTCGCGAAAACTGTGATGGCTTTCTTGTCCGCTTTTGTGTGCTAAGCGTATTTCATGCAAAGCCCGAGTTGTCGCCGTCATTTTTAACTTTCCTCCGGTTCAGTTGGCGACAATGAATAATTCAAAAGCGCGCCATTTTCGCCTCAGCTCTTTTCCCCCAGAAACAATATCACGATTTCGAGGATTTGCTGCATTTGGAATTCCTGAAGCAAAAACTGAATTTCGACGGTTTAGGAAAACTAGAATGTGTGTATACTTTTAATGCTTTCGGGGTGGACTCTCCCTAACAAGTCGTGGGGAAGATGGAATTGGAAAAGATTCATATTGCTGTAAACAATAAAGAAGAAGAAAAAAATGGCGCTTCGATGGCAGATTTGAGGTTTGTAATACACTTCCGTTTCGGATAAGTATTATTGAAACAAACAAACTGATTAACTAAAATGGATTTTTCTCCTTATTTCTATGAACTTAACGCTAAGTATTTGATTATAGTTTGCTACTAGCCGCCTTTAGCGACAAGCTTGTCAAGCTTGTTGATTTTTTTTTTTGGAATATTAAACTATTAACCACTTAACTGTTCTATTTTCCTTGCTATCTAATAAAATGGCATCTTCTATTTTAGGAATGTTTTCTTATTTTGTTTCAATTGAAAATCCATTGGATACATGACTTATCTATGCAATCGAAGTGATTTTCATATTGATTTATAATAATTATGAATGGTTTATTTTTAAATTACCCCTATCAAAATTCAATAAATCAATGCACGTACGGGCATACGGGCAAAGCTGTTATGTGGTTAATATGAAATTAATTTTTAACATTTCATTTTATTTGATATGATTTAAAAATAGGACTTAAGCTGAATGATTCTACTTCAAAATATTGTTGACACAAATAAAAAGTGTACAGATTATGAAACACAAATGGAAGTGGAAATCCTATTTCAGAAATAATGATTAAAAAAGGTTTTTTTTTAATTTTAATTTTAACATTAACAAACGCACGTGATTGAATGTTTGTTAGATGAGTTTGAATTTCATAAAATTAAAATAAGCAAATGAAATGAGTATCACTGTTAAAAAGCTTTTTTCAAACTTTTAAAACGTAATGCTCATTGGACGTTATTAAAAGATTTGATTCTGTTTGGCATAATAAAGATTCTTTATTTCAATTTTGTTAATACTAATAAACACACACAATTAACTGTAATTTTATGAATACTAAAAAAACCATTTGGGATGCGATATCTACTTCTCATAGAACTATTAGTTTAATAAACTAGACTCTGTGGATCCAGGCCTACAGAATCCATATATGCTTTCTTTACCGAGGATCCTGGTGTGCATGTTAGTTGGTCAGCTTACGCGGAACCACTAGTGTATAGTTCTCAATTTATCGACGAACTGACAGGATGAAACCGATTCGTTCTTGCCCAGCTCGAGGATCAAACCTCAGACCTGTGGGTTAGAAGTATGAAGAGTTACCACTACACCACCAGCTATTTGCTTAGTAATGTTAGAACTTATTTCTGACGGCATTCTAGCACAGAGATAGCGCGTCTTCCTCATGTTCTGGGAGTCCTGGGTTCGAGTCCCGGTTCGGGCATGGTTGTTCTTCTTTGTGCTATCTGTGAGATGTGTGAATGTGCCCCCCTGTAAAAAGGGGCTGTGCAAGCGAATGTGGTGAGGGTGTAGCTAAGTCGTACTCTTGGTCCTAGTTGGCGAAACTTCAAAAAAAAAAAGAAAGAAAGAAAGAGACGTTCCTTTCAGCTTAAATCTGCTGCTGTATCAGCAGGGGGCTTGTCCATGGCAAGCACCATAAATAACAACAACAATTTATTTCTAAATTTTTACATTTTTTTTTATTTACGCTTATGCTGAATATAAAGTATAACCATTGTGTATGTAGCTAAGACGCACTCTTGGCCTTAATTGGCTCTACTTAAAAACAAGAGACGCACCCTAGGCTAGATAAGGCAGGCGTTCTGGTATATGGGTAGCGCGTCTTCACCGTGATCTGGGCGTCCCGGGTTTGAGTACCGGTTCGGGCATGCTTGTTCTTCATCATCTCTATCTATGAGGTGTGTGAATGTGTTCCCTTGTAAAAAGGGGCTGCGCGAGTGAATGTGATGCGTGAGTAGCTAAGTCGTACTCTTGACCTTAGTTGGTGCTATTGAAACAAGAGACGCTCTCTCGATTTAAAATCGCTGACTTTGTCTGATGGCTTATCTATGACAAGTACTATTAGAAACAATAATAATAAGCCGGCTTTCTGGCACAGAGGTAGCGCGTTTTCCTCGTATTCTGGGAGTCCCGGTTCGGGCATGGCTGTTCTTCTGTCTGCTATCTGTGAGATGGTGACTGTGCCCTCCTGTAAAAAGGGTTTGTGCAAGTGAATGTGGTGAGTGAGTAGCTAAGTCGTACTCTTGGTCCTAGTTGGCGCTACTTCAAAAAAAGAGACTCTCTTTTTGGCTTAAATCTGCTGCTGTATCAGTGGGGGCTTGTCCATGGCAAGTGCCATAAGTAATAACAACAACACAATAATAATAAACGTCGAAAAAATTCAGACTCGACACTTTGATGAAACTCTACATTTCAAATCCTCATCATCTTTCAGTTTGACATTTGACACTTATTATACGGTGTTTACATCAAATTTGCAGTTTTCTCTAAAACTTCGTGTAAAATCTCTTCAGAGAAGCATGCAAACTTGTAAAATACGCTGGGACTTTAAACATATATATAGTGTAATGACACGAGCGTTTTATACTTTTTTTAGAACAAGCACTCAACTCAAATAAAACGCCGCAAAAATAAATAAATGAATGAAAGAGGTTTAGTGAATCTCTCCAATCGTTTCCGAAAATGTCGCCAATGGCGATCAAACATCATATCTGGTGTGGAATTTTGTGATTACAATTGTCATTCTATATCAATTTTTTTTCCAATCGGTTGGAAAAAACACATCTAAAACAAAAATTAGATTTTCGGATTTCATTAACCTCCTCTGATTAATTTCCAAATAACTCGCCAAGGATCCCACGATGGATTCAGTAAAAAGGCTAAATTCAAGCCAAAGGCTGATATTTCATAAATTATTGTGCACCAACACTATGCAAATCGTTCTCTGGGATAATATCTTTATTAGAGAGTATGCGATAAAGTTTTGTGGAGACCACTTCCTCTAGTTTAAGTAATTTGTAGCAGTAGTCATTGTTGTGAAGAAAATGAGATTAATTCATTTTCTTGATAATACAATTTCATCAGGGAATCGTGTTATAGTATTGCCTTCTTTCGTTCTAAAAGCTATAGTTAACTTGTTTGTCTTCTTTGATACATTAATTTCAAAGTAGATGTCTCTTAAGAACAGTTTTATAGTATGCAATATTCTGCTTTGGCTCTCAACTATAGGTCTATAGCTTCCTTTTAATTTGAAAAGAGTTTTTTTTAAAAACTTTAGTTAGTTCTTTATAAGCTATATTTTTCTTTTTACTATTATGAGAAATTCAATTTCTTTTTCAGATTATTAGAATAATAATGTTTACAGCATACAGACTAACCATATCTGTACATTATTTGATGCAATATTTATAATGCAAAATTCGTTCTAAATTGTCTTTAATGCAGACCGTTAGAACTAGGTTTACCAAGTCTGGCAAGTAGTTATTCCTTAATTAATAGGTTCTCACAAAGAAAGAATTTTCAAAATTTTAATTAAATGTATAATTAAAATTTAATCGAAATTTTTATGTTTTTTCTTAATAACTTCGAAGCGTGCTGTTATTGCCAAAAAAATCATTTCTATAAATTTTAGAATTAAAAAAAGTTAGTGATGGCCCTTTTGTTTCCGCATAATTTTTTTCTTTAATTTTACAAAAATTTTGAATTTATTTTTCAGTACATTTTAAAGCGATGCTTTAACTAATGCAATTAATTTATGCACAGACACGTTGTGACGACAATAAATACTTTTTTCTTTTTTTTTTTATGTTCACGAAATCTTTTGTATAATAAAGAGAAAACATTTCACCCAATATTAAGATAGATAAATGAACTTTAGAACATTATTGTGTCATGATATTTTGGAAAAGAAATCCGAATAACCTTTAAATATTTTTATTAAGGTTTTCCGAGGCATATGTATTATTCTATGACCTGATTATATAAAATGATGTTGAAATTTTATTTTACATTAATATTTTGCAACAATTCTTAATTGCGAATTTTTTGTTGAAATATACATTTACATTTTTTACTTACTTGTTTACTCAAAATTTTCTTTATTAACTCCAATTTTTTTTATTTAACTCATTTCATTGAATATCAAAATTCTTTACATGAATTCTTTTCTCTCTCTATATAAAAAAACAATTTTTGAAATTTTATTGAATTCTTATTATTTAGTCGTATGAAACTATTAAGAAGGATTTTTAAATACTCCAGTATTTTGTATTAAGAATTAAAAGCCTGAAAAGCTATTGTACATGTTAAATAAGTTGGCTTCTAATACTAGCTGTTAAATTCTAGACAATGATGCTGCAGGGAATATTCAACAGTATAGTTTCAAAGAGAACATACACAAAAAAAATCACGTAATAAACTTAAAAGAAGAAAAACATGCAGAACGTTTTGCATATATTTAAAATTCTGATGAGAATTCTCTTACTAAAAAGCGAATGGAAATGTAGTCGGCACATTGCTTATCTTTCCTGTTGCCATTCTTTGAATTGTAGTAATGGTAACTAAATAAAATCCAATTCCAAGAGCCTTTTTAACCTTCTTGTTTCGTTTGTTCAACGTAAAATATGAAAACAGGATGGCCATTCTAGAAACTTTATTGGCTAAGTAATTATTCACAACAAGTTCTTTTTACTGTACCGCTTTCCGTCAATTTAAATCTTTCGTAAAAGGTTAATTTGCTTTGGCGACATCGTTTACAAATTGATCGTTTTCTGCGAATCGATTGGACAGCCGGCCGGCCGACGCCGAGAAATTTGTTTTCAAAGTGTTTCAAGAGGCGACAGATGGCAAGAACGGCAATTTTAGTTTTTAATCTCCCAATCACTGATCCTTTTCGCATAACGAGTTTCAGAATTTTGTCTTCACACATTGATTCTTCCAAACTGATATGATTAACCTTTCAGAGAAAATTACTCAATTTTCAAGTAATTGCTTTGCTGCGAATTTTTCTTCTCATTTTTTTTACTAGTTAAATTTTTAATTTAAGCAATATTCTCTTAATTTTTGTTATCGTCTGCCACCCTGTTCTAGAAATCAATTATCCATATTTAAAAAACTCGTCATTGTTGTTAATAGTATTAAAATCGAATGGAAATTAAGTTCCTATACGTCTTTTAAAATTCGAACATTTTAATTCCTGTTAATAGTATATTTAATCATTAACTGATTATTTAAAAGGCCTATTTACGAATTCTTTTTTAAATAAGTTATCTATACTCCTTTTATAATTATAATTTAATCAAAATATTATTTTTGATCAGAATAGTGGAATTATTTTACTTTTCAAATCTTCTCTTTTTTAAGCCTACTGTCAACAGCTATATTTCTAAAAGATTCCAGGAAATACTTTAGTACTCAGTAATTTCATATAAGAAAAGCATAACACGCACTTAGTTGTTAAATATTTGCTTTCACCACAAGTGCTCTTTGAATCGAAAATACATAATTTTCAAATTGAGAAAAGATCGTAGCAGAATTCTGAGGAAGAAAATTATGCTCTGATATAAATTCAAAAAGGAATTGTTCTTGAAGACAGATTTTTGATTAATAATTTAGTATTTCAACAATTGATTGAGGAAAAAATACTATAACTTTCGATTTCTGAGACTAAGTCCGCTTTCTCTTGAAACTTATTTGTATCATTAAATACTAAATTTAAAATAATTCATTAGGTAGTTAATAATTTTGTTTTGCAATTTTGGGACTAACATTTCTTGCTTCTATATATTCTGGGCTATTTAAATTCAAACTCAAATTATAAAAACCCGTTTACACTATCCCAATTGTTTCTTTTTTCACATAGTATAGTGAAAGTATAATAATCGTCAAACAATTCGAAATCAAAACTTTGACGAATCTCCAAGTTTTATACTTCTAGAAAAATACATGTTTGGAAAATGTTCATCTCTCTGCAACAAAGATAACTCAAAAACAATTTGAGCTAGATTGTTGAAACTTGGTATATGTTCTTTATACCAAATTTGTAGATTTTTTTCAAATCATAAGCAAAATTCGATCAGAGGAAGTCATTCCAGTTGTTTGAACAGCAAAAGGATTTTGATATTAAAATCTTACAAATAAAAATTTTGTATCATTGGTAATTTATTTTTGCATTATTAATTATTTATAAAAATCTGCTTTAGTTGTACCACGTGACAGCAACTAATCTGTCAAATGCTGTACAAATGCAAATCCTTGTTTTATAGTGAATAAAAATAAACATTCACATCACATTTTATTTTGAAAGCTGTACAATGAAAAAAAACACACATTTCGTCCTGTATACAGAATAAGTTTTGAAACTGACACATCCGGAAGATGTCGCGTGTTTTCATTTTCGTATTACTCTGCGCAGCTGTTTCTGGCTTCAGAAGACTTTAATATTAATAAACTGGGTGGAGGTGAATTCCATGAGGTAAAAAGAATTGAAAAGACAGGTGTTTTTCATGGGCTTTCAGAGAAGGCCTGCCCATATGAGAACAGAATTCTTCAGAAAATAGAACATCCAGTGAACAACTAAAGATCAATCTATCAAATATTTCATGTTTTTAAAAATAATAAACTGTCAGAAAAAGTATATATTATTAAATTTATTATCTGCTATTTTATTATATTTCTTGATTTTTAAAGAGAGTAAAATGGCAGAAATATTAATAATATATAGTAAGGGATTGATGTAAATTTGCATAATAATTAAAAGAGGTTTTTTGTAGAAAAGGTTATCTGAGATAAAAATACAATTTTTATCGCAACTTTCAACAAAAAAGCTATAAAAAATATGAGAAAAACGTATAGTGCGTTACATGAGCATATAATGAACATGAATACTTGCATTGGTTGGGTTTTCAACGTCATAGAGTGAAGATTTATGTGCCATCTCATGAAAAAAGCTATAATTATTTTGTAAAATGTCGATAAATTAAAATGTGACCTGAAAGTTACACGGGCCCATAGAGGGTTAACTTCAAGAATTTTAACTATTATAGCCACTTTGTATCGCAATGCCAATAAATATTTTAAGAAAAATATTGGTTTTTTGTTGCTATCTTTATTATAAAACAATTTACTATCTGCATACCTTTCTTAAAGCCCTTATGCATCTTTTGCGCTCGCCTTTGTATGCATCTCTCATCAATCGTCTCTATATATTGTATTATATTGTCCGCTGCCGTGGTCTAATAGTAAGATCTCGGCTTCTAAACCAGAGGTTTCAGGCTTGTCACCTGATTCCACTGAAGAACCGTCGTGTGAGCAGATATAGTGCAAGAATCAAATGTCCTCAGGATGGTTTGAAGAAAGGGAATGCTGGCTCAAGTGTCCTCCTTGTAATATGACCGCGGTTCAAAAGTATGAGATCCCTTCAAAAATAGCCCCAGTGTTGCTTTAATTCAAGATATTTGAATTTGAAAGGATGTAAGATAAAGTAAGGATGAAAGGTAATGGGATGTACAGCATCAATGGCTTGTAGCGTCAGCCTTATCAGCTAGATAATATCCTTCAAGCTGAAGGGTTCCTTTTGCTCGAACGGTATATCGCTCGGCTACTGGCTCAACCGTCGCAGGTTCGTACAGCGACCTTCAATCGCTACATTGGTGACCTTGACAACGCAGCCTTCCGCAAATTCGTGGCGCCATCTACCAGCCAACAAAGTCGTCGCTAACTCAACGCATCAAAGCCGCCTCTTAAGCCGTTGCTAACTCGACGCACCAAATCGTTCGTCTCCCGTCCGACTCACTGGTAGGGGAGTACTGTAGCGTCAGCCTTACAAGTCAGATATTATCCTTCGAGCTGAAGGGTCCCTTTTGCTCGAACGGTATATCGCTCGGCTACTGGCTCAAACGTCGCAGGTTCGTACCGCGACCTTCACTAGCTACATTGGTGACCTTGACAACGCAGCCTTCCGCAAAGTCGTGGCGCCATCTATCAGCCAACAAAGTCGTCGCTAATTCAACACATCAAAGCCGCCTCTTAAGCCGTTGCTAACTCGACGCACCAAATCGTTCGTCTCCCGTCCGACTCACTGGTAGGGGAGTACTGTAGCGTCAGCCTTATAAGCTAGATAATATCCTCCGAGCTGAAGGGACCCTTTTGCTCGAACGGTATATCGTTCGGCTACTGGCTCAAACGTCGCAGGTTCGTACCGCGACCTTCACTTGCTACAGGCTGTTATCAACGACCTCCAGATGGCAAAGGCAAAAACGTTTTCTCAATAAACACGAAACATCACAAACCCACACAAAAACAGTTTGAAGAAACAGTCAATTCACAGTTCACAGTTAAAAGCAGTTCCGCTGATGCAATTCAGCACAGATGCAGGAGTTTCAATGAGGAGAAGAACAAAAAGGCGGATTTTTCCCGAACAAAAGGTGGACCCCGTGGTAAAAGAACAAGCCTTGAAGAAATTATCAACAGGAAATGGTTTAAAAAAATTAGTAATTGTTGAAGTGTTTCATCGCATGAAGAGACACTTGAAGATTGGTCTTGTTAGCAGTTATTTTACCCAAAACTTTTGTGACAGAGATATCTTGTTTATCTAACTGTGGTAAAGTCCACAATTTGTCTCTAAAGGATGCATATTTTTTGCAAGAGAGAATTATATGTTCGATATCATTGATGCTGTTACACCCATGACAAAGGGGATCATCATGAAGGCTAAAACAATTTTACAATCCTGGCGTTATAATGATTTTTCTGATTAGTCTGGCAAATCAAGACATTAATGAAATAAACTAGACAAACTGCCGTATTATAAGGTTAAATAACAAAAATTAATAATACGGCAGTTAAAAATTTTGCTTAAAAAAACTGGCAGTTTAAAAATTCGGCTTAACACAAATTTTGTAATTCTTTTTGATAACAGTTAGACATAGGAGCAAAAATAAAATAAATTTGTAATGATTGGGGAGGGGCAGAGTGAAATTTATTGAGCATTGAAAACAATACACATTTAAACAATCATGAAAAAAAAATCTGGTTTCTGGAAATAACCAACGGGAAGGATCACTCCAAATTTTCTAGCATACTCTCTAATAAACTTCTCGTGTCAGAGAACACCTTGAAAGATATTGGATTACAATAGTAATGTAAAATATGCTTTTGGCGTGTTTTGACATTTTTACGTGTCTGCGCAATAGAATCTGGATTGACAGGTGTCTGCGCAATAGAATCTGGATACCGAATCTTATCTAACTAGCTCTCTTCGGTTCGCAATTATTGTATTAAATTATATTCAAATAGACAAGCTTCCTCTGAATATAATTTACTCAGAATTTGATAGAAATTTGCACATTTCGTTTGCCAATTTTCAGCACTCTAACCCAAAGCGTTTTTTTTTTAGTTGTTTTATCAAAGACAGACAAGCGAACATTTCCCCAAAAGTATCTTTCTTACCAAAAAGGTCTGAAACGTGAAAAATCGCCAAAATCTCGAGTTCGAATATTTTGTATAATATATTTTGGCGATTGATTTCTTTATCTTCTCTGTACTACGCATACAAAAAAAGTAAAAACGATAAAAGCGAAATTTACACATTTTTGAAAAAAAAATGTGCATCTAATTACGATGAAAGAAAATTTTTAATGATTTCGAGAAACAAATATTTTTAAATGATGACAAGTGGTTTTAAAGTTCAAAAAGAACATTCAATTTAAACTTCCAAATTGTCTTTTGATCTTATTTTAAACTTGGATCGTCTTGCTGAACTATCTTGGATAATCGCATCCAAAAATAGCACCCACATAAAAATTGAAGTCGACTGCTCTGTCTATTGTTATTTTAACGGCAGGACAACAAATGATGACGCAGTCTAACGATGATGTAAGAACAAGAGTCATTAGGTTGACTGCTCCCAAAGATTACGTGTCTGGAGGTTATTCGAATGCTGTTATTTTTATTGCTGGTTTCGGGAAACCGCGACTATCGCCCCTAGACTATTTTACTTCACCGAGGGATGATGAGTAGTTTATAGAAGAGCAATGATTACTGCGGATCTATGTTAAGAGACTTTTTTCTTTTTCTTTCAAATGCAATTTTTTATTATAAAAAGAAATTTGTGCTAGCTTTCTTTATACCGCTTAACATATATGTAATGATATATTAAATTCTAATTTCAATCGTAATTATTTTTCAAATTTTTGTCTTAATTTAGTTCAAAATAACTTCATTCTAAAATGTTTTCTTATTTCCTGATCTCATTCCACTTTTTCTGTTTAATAAATCAGATGAAGCTTTGTTAAAGTACTGACCATCATGTCCCGAGCCGAGTGAAGGGATAGATTGTTTTAAAGGATTCCTGCGTTTCTCTTGTCAAGGTCAGCACGTGTGAAAATTCATGTTAAAATTAGACACGTTTCGGATTTATGAGAATATCATGGAATATCAGAACAGTTAAAAAGATTAAAAAGAACAGAAAGAAAAGATGTCTTTGTAACCTTTGTCTGTTTTTATGTCCGCGCTGCTTGTATATAATACCAACCTCAACAGATGGAATAAAACGAACAAAAAATCAACCTGTCTTTATCTGACTCTGCTTCAAACACATAATTAATATGTGATTACATTATATATATATATATATATATATATATATATATATATA
>JAOUZG010037017.1:2127882-2152642 GCA_026289955.1 Argiope argentata
TTTTTTTTGGATATAAGGATTAATTAAAACGTAATTAGATTTTGACGCTTTTTTGCGTAAACATTGAAAATATTGCATAAAATTGAAATTTATATCATTTTGAATTTTTTCATAATATTAATTTAATTGTCGTGTAATTTTAATTCCAAAATTTGGACATTTAAATAATTTTTTTCATGTTGTTTAACAACTGTTTTTAATAACGCAATAAAATTTTCATTGTCCATCAAAGGTTTTCATTCATTTTTTTTCAGTGGTATTCTTCAATTGTTGAAAGCTAAGGGCAAAAGATCGTGCTGATTTATAAGCACATGGGAAATCATAAAATGAAATTACACAACCGCAGAACATGACAGGCTGTTTGAACATATTACTATCTTTTTAATGGAATTACACTTTATAATTTTAAAGAAAATGATTTTAACAGGAAGGTTCATGCACACAATAAATAGAACAGGTATAAGGCAATAAAAAATCCTTGCATTTATATCTGACACTTTTCGATGCTTAAAAATACTTTATTTAGAGAATTACGAACTAATAACACACAAGATTTAATTGAAATTAAACATAACCAATCTTCCCTGAAAACGAGGTGGATAGACTAAAATAATAATTATTTTTATTGCGATATTGTTACTTTTTTACCGCAGCGAGTTCAGATAGAATGGACTTTATTTGAGGACAGCACAAACAAATTTATTTACAGCTATTTACAGGATGACTTGAGAAAGTAAAACTTCAGATAAAAACAATCCAGCAGTCAACATTCAATTGCAGCGTAAATGCAAGCCTTATGCGCAATAAAAACATACTGCAAAACAGCTATCGTATAGCACAGTAAACAGTAAGTCACAGCGAGCTCAATAACACAACGTTAAGAGCAAACGTAAACACAGCTCACTAATAACAAGCAGGAAAAGTATCCGCTAGTCCAGCGAGACGCTTCTCTTCCAAGAGAGAAAAACTGCCGAATGCGGCAGCCCGTCCCTTATATACCTGGGCGAGGGAGACGTGAAGCTTCGGAAATCACCGCGAGAGATCCAGGGGTTACCAGACTTTTCCTTCCGCCAAACCAACCCGGCTGGCGCCAAGCTCTTCGATGACGACGCCAATCGCTCTCCCTTCGCGTGTTTCAGCGGCGTTCACCCACTTGTAACAATATTAATACTTTCTAATTCGGAACTTGTAAGATTAATTTGATTAACAGATGATACCATACTTTCTTTATTATGGATCCTTGACTCATACATTTTTCTAAATAGTACCGGGGGAGAGTAGTTTTCACATACTTTTTAACAAAGATATTACCGCCCTCCTAATACACATAACTTTGTGCATTGAGTAAAACATATAATGCCTAACATGGTTTAAGCGACAACAGTTACGAAATATTGATCTTTAGTGAGAATTTAGCTTTTTTCCTAAATCTATCGTACAATCCTTGGCGATGTTTGAAACATATATATTACCCCATCAACCATTTTCGCCAAATCAAAAAAACGGTCTCCAATAGATCGCTTAAGTGCCGAAATTGGTTTGCCAGGCATTTTGCATTAAAAAAGTTTGGACAAACCAAAATGAGATTTGGCGCCGTTGGCGGAATAATACGTATGTAACCAATTTTTTTTAGTAGTTAATCCCTAGCATTTAATAACAGGTATCTGATAATTCAAATTGTGTTTTTAAACGTTTTATCTGTAACTGATTAAAACCAAATTTTTGCACACAAATAAAATTGTAATAACAAAATCGCAAGTCATATTTCATGCATTTAAGTCAGTTTTAGAATTAATGCGTTTATATGTTGACTAAAATTACAGACAGACCCCAACTTAACTTAATTGGGGTCCAGGGCAAAAACTTCTTTGGGGCCCCCTCTGCTTCACTACTTTAGTAATGAAAAACATTCATTAAAAAAGAAAACGTAAAATAAAATTTCTAATCTGGCCCTGCTAACAGAAAGTCAAGGCCTTGATGACTTTGATTCCATATTTGATATACATTTACACCGTAGATATCAAACCAGTTTACTAAATTTTATCTACTTCACTTCTTTAGAAGTTCCCGCCGTATAGCCAAGAATCTTCATAATGGAGTTTATTTAAAATGGGATAAAAATCTACAAATTTGGCTTCGATTCCATATCCCAAATTTCAGCCCTCTACTTTAAAGCACTTTTCAATTAATGTATTTACAGACAGACATAAAGCCAAAGGTTTTATTTTAGGCCTCGAATGTATAAATTCGTCAAAAGCAGAACAGAACCATTATAAGAATAAATATGGGGGGCGGGGATGTCCTGAATATATAACATATTATGTTTCCATGGATACACTGATAATCACAGGGACATTTATCGATGGATATATTCACAACTAAAAATGATTTCACTTATTCAAGCAGAAATCGCTGCTGTAGCTTAACTTGATTAAACTACTGCCATCATTTAAAAAAAACATTTACCATCACATGAAAAATATAATTGATGACATTTAGTTTCGCCAAATTTCCATATGCTAGCTGGTAACCATTTTGTTGTATAATGGTAATACCATAGGAGGAATTACTGATGATAAATGGATTATACATTACAAATAAGAGTATCAAGTTTCAGAAACTCTGAACCCTGCTCTACTATTAAGAAATCTGCATGAAATGAAGCATTGTTTTAGCACACATTCCACAATATAAAAAGAAGAAATATAATCATCTTATAAATAATGAATTTGATATAAGCATACAAAATGATGAAATAGAATACCAGAAATTCTAACCTTGGCTGATTGACAGTTTATAATAACTCATGAGATGTAGCCATATAACTGATCATGTTTACATCATATAATCGGCCAACATCAATCATCAGTGGCCAAAACATTGTCAATAAATGTAAATATTTTAATAAAATACATTTATTGATCAAACACTGTTATTTTTAAACATGGCAATATTGTCTACTGTCTTTTGATTTATTAATGTACAAGAACATGAAATTTAATTATTTTGTTATGTACCTATGTAAAATTCCCCTCAATTAATAAAACAATATTCACATTAACAAAACTGGCACCTCTTTTCAATAAACATGGTTGCAATAATATATATATATATAAGCAGAAATGAGTCATCAGTGAGAGGTTGAATTTTCAATTTCCATTTTATTCCATCTCGAGAGGCAAGAATTATATTCAAGAAGTATGGATACAAAAACACTAGATGGCAATGAGGCATAAATAAAAGGAACGGAACATTTATCTCTGGTCTTATATGCCATTATATTCTCATAAATCTAACACGTCAAATTTCGACAGGAATTCTGCATGTGTTGACCTTGACAAGAGAAACGCAGGAATCCTCTAAAAGAATATTTACACCCATGATTTATAATCCTTCCATTCGGAACATGGTTGAATCATCAATGATGCATTATCTTTATACTACTTCATTTGATTCATTAAATACAAAAAGTGGAATGGATCAAGAAATAATAGAGCATTTTAGAATGAAGTTGTTACAAACTAAATTAAGAAAAAACTTTAGAAATTAATTGCAACTGAAATTAGAATTTAAAATATCACTATATGTGTATTGAAATAAAGGAATTTATCAGTGGCAACATATCAGTTCAAAAACAAGCAATGCCACAAAAATAATACGTAAGTAAAGGTAATTTTAAGGTAGTCTTTCCAAAGATTTAAGGTACATACCCTAATAAAGGCAGCCTTATATAGCTGTGGTGTACAATTGTTACGATATATTAGCTTTTGATACGAATTTAGCATTTTTACTGAGTTTATCATACTATATTTGGTGAATTAAGTGATTAATTAGAGCATGCAGTTATTAGTATTTGAAAATCCAGTTTGTATTTTAGAATATATTTTTCCCAACAGATTGAAATAAAAATTAGAGCCAAAATTACTTCTGTTGTCAAAAAATTACTTATCAAATTAGATATATTTAATGTTTGTATTACGTGTTTCCAAAAAGTATAAAGCAGTAGACGATAAATTCCTTGTTATAATTGGCTCAAAATTTGATAGGTATCTAGACTATGGATTTTAATTCTGGATAACGAATTTTATCAATCCAACTCTCTTTACTTTGGAACTATTGCATTAAATTATATTTGAACAACCAATCAGCCTTCTAAGATTTTATTCAAAATTTGATAATGTCATCGCTCCTGCTCTAAGTGTTTTTGAGCTATCTGTGTCCCAGACATTTTCCAAAAGAAAGACAAGTCTTCTCTGTACCCAGAGTAACTGAACCACATTTTAACTAGAAGGGACAATTTGTTTATTTTCGCCTTCAATTTTTGCAGTTATTTCTTGTTGATAAACTTGGATACCTTCTGTATTTGGTCTCTACACAGTTCCAACCAGCATATCATCTCTTTATCAATCTATTTTGCTTTTATTCTTTGTTTTCTATTTTGCTTGTTCATTGGACTGTTATTTAAAAAAAGTAAAAACGAAAATACGTTTTTAATGAATTTGAGGGTTCAGCCAAATAAATCCCCCCCAAAATAATCTGGAATTATATAACAGCTTGAAATATAAACTGCAAATAACTTTCTCTTTTGCTAGATAAATATTAAAAAATAATATAATATATAGTCAGATATTTATTAGTTTCTTTTAAGATTCTATTTTTTAAATGTCTATTGTAATTATAAGGTACTAAATATACCACCACTGTTTTAAGGAACTAAACACAGCAAACCTTGAATTTCTGATATAGCAATTAGGATAATTAGCTAGGATGGGAAATTGTAATAATGCAACAGTCTGATAACTAACCTACATATGAATTTAACATCAGTAAAATGTTTTGTAAAATTTGACAAATGGCATTTTCATACAACAGTGTTGATATGGCTAATAATAAATATGTGACAGTAAATGTGATTGATCATAAACATTATAAAACTTATTGATGATTATGAAACTGACATTTATACATTTTTACTCATTAACTATATTTACCTTAATATATATTTATATATAAAGAGAAAGAGAGCAGAGTTTTGGAAATGCATACAAATGAAAGTTAAGAATGTTTATGCCACCCCCCGAAAAAATACAAATATCATGGGGTGGAAAAATTTGATTGATTTCAGTTTCAATTTAGTTGTGAAGTGACTTTTATAAAATTAAGAAAGCTATAATTATTTTAAGTTGTTTTGTATGAACACAAAACATTGAAACTGAAATATTTACTACATACTATTAAAATTAAGAATACTGGAATAAATATGACTAGAATATATATTTATTAATTTTATTTTAAATTATGATTTTTTGGGGTTATTCTATAAAATGGGATTGTATTTTTAAATGAGATATTAAAATAAGCAAATGCTAATTTTTTTAGAAGCAAAATTTATTTTTGCAAAATATATTAGTTACATGTGAATACAATGTGATGAAAGAACAGAATAATCCCCACAAAATCAATGTCTTGTTGATAAATGTTGAGAGATTGATTAATTTCAACTAGAGCATACTTGAAGACGGCAAGAATACTTTTTATTTCATTGCACTTTCTTATGATTAAAATATTTATGAAACCAACTAACAAATATTGCTTCTAACTTAAGTGTTAAGACACTACTCAGTCTTTAAAAAATAATAACTATAGAAAACGCATCTTCAGTCTGATCTAAGAAACATGAGACTATTCAATACATAAAAGTATATAATTAGTGAATGATGAAAATTCAATAAAACATCAGTGTCTATAACAACAATTTATTTTTTCTGATTCTATTTCTATCTTTCACTGATATTCCAAACAATTCATTATAATAAAAGTAATTAATTTTTTGGATTCCATGTTCCAGCTTCTTTTCTACGTTCATAAACCATTCTATGTTTTTGTTTCATATATGCATGCTTGGCATGGGGGAAAGCTCCAAGATCACCATCTGCAAAATGTAAACATTTGTAGATGCACTGTAAAAACATTTCTTGGTAATAAATGTAATGTTTTATGTAATTTTACAACATGCTAAAAAAGCTATCTGACTTATTTCATAAAAATTCCCTTTTCCTCAAGAAAAGCCATTTAAATTGAAAGAGAATGCATGAAAATTGAAAACTTATTTTTATAATATTTAAAAAGTAAAATGGCACCATTAAAGCATATACTGTTGGCATCTCTTAAAAAAACCAAAGCATTAACATGAAAGAAATATTTGTTTTACAAATACTTACCAAACATTCATCACATAAAAGTGTTATTTTTTTGACAGTTTTCAGAATTATTTATTTAATAATCTTTTAAAAGGTACAAAGTTAATAAATCTTCAAGCATATAATGTGATATTTCATGTATGTTATATTGGCATTTTCAATTTTGTAAAAAGTGATTCGAATTGAAAATGTAAATATGGTTTTTCCAAAACTAATTAGGATTTTTAACACTTTAGAGTAATTACATAATATATAATAATGGTATATTGTGCAAAAATGCAACATGGAACATATCACTACCATATGAAATTATCATTAAAAAAGATCTTTACATTAAGAAATTATTTTTCCTAATAATAAACTAAAAATAAACAATGTTAATTTGATGCATATTTTTCTTATGGTAGGGATATTTTAGCCTTGATTTTGAACAGTAACATTTTTATATCAAATTAAAATCTCATTAATATAAGTTTCTCATTTTCATATAATTAACCTATGAACATTTTTGATTAAAATAATAAAACTGAAAAAGAAAAAACAAAATTATTGGTAGATAAGGTACATTTATTAAGGCATAATTAAATGGATCCTTTTCTTCTTAAATAAAAGATGAAATTCAATAAACAGTTGTTACATTAGGATTATAATTTTTAACAATTATAGTAATGTTATCTCAAAATAATTACTCAAATAAAAAAAACTTCATATTTAGGCAATAATTAATTGTGGGAACATAATTCCAAAATTTTTATACTTACATTTATTTTACTTTTATACTCCAATAACAACAAAAACATTTCATTTTCTATCAAAGTTTTAATGGTTTAAGGATCTCATGTCATACTTTTCTTCTGTTGATGCTATTACTTTTTTATGTACATTTTCAGAACTTCAATGACATCTTAACTAATAATATATGTTGACTTTACTTCTTATACTTAATATTAGCTTGCTTTATTCATTTTATTTATACATTTAATGCCACAATAGAATCTAAATTAAGTATTAGCAAATGCTTTTAATCAGTTAAATGAAGGTGAAAGAAAAGCTTATACTTAATTATACCAGGCATGGAGAAAATGACTTTTTTTTGTCTTATGATTATGAATAAAATAGATCAAAAAGAAGAAAGAATGTGGGAATACTCTAATTTGCAATCAGGAAGGAGAATCTTTGAGATACAATGATGATATTTTTACTCTCAATTTTCATGCCATTACCTAGCATTTCTTTAAAAGATGAAGATATACATAACTCAGTACAAAAAAGCTCTCAATATCCCATTAGATACCAGCAGAAGAACACACTGGTTCCACACAAGAATTTGGTCAATCAAAACAAAATTCAAGACCCAAGAAGCCTGGTGTTAAAATAATAGTTTAAAAAGCAACAGAAAAGAAAATTCTTCAGTACTTTAAATCAAGAGATTTTAATAATGTATAGATTCTTTTTCATATTAGAACTGCAATATGAAACAGGAGATTGATGCATTTCTATAGACAATTCAAAAACTTCTATTACACAACTGCAAACTAAAACTTCTATTGCTAATGTATGATTGTGTTTACGAGCTTTCTCAGTCAACTGGACATTCTGAAAAAAACTTGAAGAATATCAAATATTAAAATGATCACAGAGTTTCTTTGCTATTAAGAACATTAGTGACTTATTAGTGTTGATAAAAATGATCTTAATTATGGAGTCAAGTTAACAGAATCAGGAATTTCATTTGCAGATGGGGCAGAAGAATACAGCGATGTGGACACAGAAGAGAATAAAAGAAATGGCCTTTTAGATAAATGCTGAATACCAATTCCATGCATATTTTCATTGATATATATACATTATATAAAACTTACAAATTCCACAATTTATTACGGGAATCAATAATAATGGAGATTAGTTCTAATACTTTTGTAAAATGTTTCTGAATATAACAAAGAAAAAAAAAAGGATTTAAGATTTTTTTTCAAAATTTGCAGACTTAAGGATTGAAAATTTTCAGTATCTATGAATGATACTAAAACTTTTTTCTTGTTATATCTTAATAATTAGGATCTTTTTTTGCCTAATTTCAAACCAAACAACTATAAAGAATCGGTATAAAATATATTTAAAAGTCTTGAAAACTTAATTTTTAATATAAGCTCAAATGTATATTCCCCACATAACCATTATAATGAATATCCAGATAAGATGAAACATTCTAGTGAGAAATAAGTATAAGGTTCTATCAGATTTTCAATATAACACAGCAATATATTATGGTAGATGAAACATACAAATGATAACAGATTATTTTCGGTATCTTGAGCATAGACTTTCTTTTGCACATAGAAGTGTTCATGTACAAAGTGTCCTTTCAAAAGTTAATTTCATTGTGTGCACTGACATATCTGGTATATGAATTGCTTAATACTTAGAATTTAAATATGCAATTAAATGAAGAAATGAAGCAATTTAAAATGTAAATATTTCAAAATCACCTGCAGAAACTTTAATATCTAAAATGCTTTTTATGTTATTATAGGGATTATAATAATATTAGTTGTCCCATATGGGAAATGTATTCTAATTAGAAGGTTCAGTAAGTCTTGGAGGTCAGAGTTAACTGAGCTAATTTATTTTCTTTTTACTGCCCATAATGCAACATCTGCCTTTATTCATTAATATATCATTATTGTTATCATAAATTATAACTAAAGAACTTCTCTGATTTGTTGATATTCATTTATATATTTAATTTATTAATAGCCTTTTAAATTTCATTGCCATTTATAAAAATTTCAGTCATTTAAATTTAGAGTGATTTCCATATTGATCTTTCTTCTGATTGTATTACTTACTTCCTAGATTAAGTTTATTTATTGCATTGACTAAAATTTATTGATGATTCTAATTTGAGATAATTTTAATATAATATGAGAAGTGAGTATTGTTAGTGAAATTCAATTTTCATCTTATCATGGAAACTAATTTCAATCTTACAAAAATCAATGTCAGATTTGGAATCAATAACACAAAATTAGTTAAAATCATTGAATATCATTAACGATGAAATATATGTAGAGAAGTATAATCTCTGAAATGCTTTTCTTCAATCAAGAGAAGAAGAATAAAATGTTTATTTTATGAAAGTAATATTTTTTAAAGAATTAAAAAAAAAACAGAGAAATTATTTAACAGTGAAAACAGCTAAATTTTTTGAATGCCATTAACAATGAAATCAGGGTAAAGAAGTAAAATCGCTGCAATTTGTTTTGTTCAATAGAGATAATAATAATATGTTTATTTCATTTAACACTTTATAAGAATAAAAAAATGCAAAGAATTTGATAATGGAAGTAAAAAATACCACTTACATTTGATAAAATAATTTAACTCGGCTTCAGTATATTCATCAAATATTTTTTTACATTTTTCATGTCTTTCATGACCTTCATATCTAACACATTCAAGTTTCCTTTTTCTTAAGATGTCTACAATTGCTGCATCAACTTTCCTTTAATCAAAAAATGAAATAAAATATTTAGTGCAAACAGTACATTGATATTATAATGGAATAATTTTTTGATACTCTATCAAGAAATAATATAGTACAGATTAAACAATAAAATTTATGTATAATTTAAATTTCTTTGAATAGTATTTTATTAAAACAACATTATAACAACTACTTGCAAAACTTAATATAAATATTTAATATCTATATATTAATTTATCTCATTCATGATCTTTGAAACTTTTGCCACTATCCATTCTCAAATAAAATATTTTGGAAAATCATTTATATATGAACAATTCTGACACAGTAAGAATTTTAAAATATTAATAATTGAAAGAAAAAAGAATTCAATATTTTGTAATGGTCTAAAACAATCAAATTAAAACCATTTGTGTTTACACAAGAATTTGAAAGAAGAGTATATAATATTAATATATCAAAATCAAAAATTTATTGCTTGGGCCTATGAAAAATTTAATAAGTCTTGATAAGCTTTATTGTAATATTAGAATCCAGCCATAAAAAGTTATTACAGCTGTAAGTGTTTACATATCAAATATTATGCTTTTCATTTTTTTTATTATACAACAGTTTTTATTACTCATTATTCATTGTTTTTTTTTAAACTTTAATATTCTAATAATTATAGCATTTGAAATTAAACTCGTATGTTTATACATATTAAATGCCTCAAACGAATGCTGATTTAAAAAGTCTTTAAAAATTTATCAAAAATTAGAAATGTATATAATAAATTAATAAATAACAAGACATTTCATTATTTTACTAAGAGAGTGAATATATTGCAAAGTTGATAAAAAAAAGTAGAATATTTTTCAATTAAAATCTCTATAAAGAAAAATACTAAATGCTGGTAATTAAAGCTCCAAATTTATTCTATCTGAAGTCTATACAAAATTTTTCATTTATTTGATGCATTGTATTGTTCTGTTATATTTACGTGAATATTACATGAAATGGATGAAATGAAATATAGTTTGATTTAAAGAAGTAGAACACCTTATTAAAAATAACAATATTAAATATCAACTTACATATCTCGTTTAAACTGCACATTAGCTTCATACATGCAGGGAGCATCTTTCTCATAACATTCATCAATAGTGGGAACTCGGGGATATACTCTATGATAATATGGGTATTGCTTTTGGTTTGGGAGCACAACAGTCTCTGGAAAAAAAAGCATTAAGAAACTTTACAACAAAATGAAGTTATAACAATAACAATTATTAAATATTACACAATAAAAAATAAGCAATTATCATCAGCTGGAATTTGAAAACCTTGATGACTATGATTTAAAAAGAATATATCAGAGATCTATAAACAAGGAGATTTCCTTTCAGTTTTATCAGACTCTTCACACAAGCAAATCTCAAATAATTAATAAAAATGAAAGGTCATGAGCAATTTTCCGCACTTAAAACATCTGAAATGATGTATGAAGGCACAAATGAAATAAGAAATTCTTAACAATATGAATTTAACTATTTTATTCACCTACTTAATAATGAATAGGAGATAATGAAATAAATTAATATAACTATAAAAACAATAATAACCCATTCAAAGGTGTGCTCTACATAACTTCCTACATTAACATTTACATTCACTGTCCAATGAATTAGAAACCTTTTTGCATTTGAATGCGTGCTAGGATGAAGTATGCAATTTTTTTGTTATAGTGTGGGTTATATGTAGTTGGAATGCTAGTATAAGTAAGGTGCAAGAGTCCTTTTCTCAATGAATGAAGTAAAATGGAAAAAATGACAGTTCTTTCACCATTTGAAAAAGGACTTATTGTTGGTGCTTGTTAGGCAAGTGCCCCAATTTTGAAGATGGTAGATTTCACTGGGCTCTCAAAAGCAGCCATATCAAAGGTTTTCAAATCAGAACCCACAGCACTTCTCTAGAAGACATCCCTGCGGTTCGAGCATAGTTTTCCAAGAACGTGATTGTCGGCATCTCCGACAAATTGTATGACATAACAGAAACTCTGCTGTAATTTAACTGACACAAATCATCAACCAAGGTTCTTCCCAACCGATTTCAGCTCAAATCATGTGCCTGTGAGAAAACCACTCATTTCTGTCCGACACACAAAAATTTGTTTGCAGTGCTGTCGGGATAGAAGACACTGGGCATCTGAGGATTGGACATGGGATTGGTAATGTGGTTGGATGAATCACGCTACACCTTATTTTGCACTGATGGAAGATGTTGAATTCGGTGAGAACCCCATGAAGCCATCAGTCCATCTTACTTTACTTGCAAGGGTCTGTAGGGAATATCATGATATGGAGCATGTTCTGCAAGAAAGGAAGTGATGCCCTGGCATTCTTCTAGGGTAACAACAACCATGCAATACAGAGATATACTGGAAGATGAAGTGAACCCTACAATGTTGCATTTTTATCCTGATCACGATGGATACTTCATGGACGATAATGAATTTATACATCGTGCCAGAAGTGTTCAAAATTAGTTCTCTGATCATCAGTCTGACTTCCAACACATTCCCTGGCCACCGCATAACGCAGATCTTAACCCCATAGAAAAAGTGTGGGATATGTTAGAAAGGCGCATCCAATAACACTCTCCTCTTCCATCTAATTTACAAGATCTAAAAAGCTGCATAGCCAATGTATGGTATTTTCTGGATGTAAATGCACTACAAAACCTTGTAGACTTGATGCCCAAACGAATGAGAGCAGTTATGTAAAAGGTGGTTAAAAAAAAATATTGATCTTGGGTTTCTACTTCATTGATCAGTGAGTATATAAATAATATGAGGTGCTACTAACATTATTTGTAATATTTCACACTTTATATTTAAAGTGTAAATTTTAAGTAAAGGGGAAAAAACAGCAGTTTTTAGTGTTCTATAACAAGTATTGCCAATTATAATGCATTGAATTTACTTTTTAATGGTATTTCTTGCAATATCTTCAATGTCCCTTTGTTTTACTTGAAATCAGTTTGTCCTTGATGAAAAGTTTGTAACTGTAAACTATGTGTCTTTTCAAATTCGATGTTCCTGATGCATTTAAAAATTACTTTTGATTATCGAATTGTAACAGGGATAAATTTTTTTAAAATAGAATTGTACATGTTATTACATATATGAATTTTCCTAATGCAACTGAGCCCCATTATATCATAGTGTGATTAAAAATTTAAATATCTGGGTAACCTATTTTGAATTCCATGCTGTGTTTCGGAAATTGTATTTTATTTTTTAATTCAATGAGTTTTTATTCTTTATGCAAATTATACATAAAATATATATAATTTTTCTTCTTTCACATTCAATAATAAAAGAAAATCACGTGATTAAATATTTGATACACCAATGAAGATAATTTGAAATTCATTGTAACAATGAAATTTTGCTATTTCAAATAATGTTATACATGTATATAACATTATTTGAAACACACACACACACACACACACACACACATATATATATATATATAATTGAAAAATTGTCAAAATTCAGAAAAAAAATTTGTTTAGTAAATAAATAGTTATCATTAAATGACAATTTTTTAATTGTTCAAAAATCACATTTGTGCTGCCACATTTTTGAGAATTATGTTTAGAAAATGCAAAAATTGCAATTACTTTTCAATTATAATTTTGTGAAATCATGTTAATGCATATATTTTTATCCTTTAAAGTGGGTTGAGTTAAATTTTGTTTTTAAATGGATGTAGCATCATTACCATCCCTTTATTATCCCTAAAAATATTTATTAATTTTCATTTCATACATATTTGTAAAGTTCACATATATATTTGGTGCAAAGGAGGACAATATAATGTTAATTTTCCGACAGATAATTTTTCATAAGCTGAAATGTTAAAGGCTGTTATAATAATTTAAATATTTGTTCACCTCTAAACCATGTTACAGGACCATCAAAAACGTTGATAATTTTGTTACAAAATCGTTCAAATCCATTCCTTCCTTCCTCCATCACTATAAAAAAAAGAAAGAAAACAAATTCAGTTCAAATATAAAATTAATATAGATACCAAATATTCTACAGATTATAATCAATACATACAATTATTCTCATAGCTTAGTTCGCAATGGCATTACAATTTTTTTAAAAAAAATCTGTTTTTAACAGTGATATTTATTATTCAAAATACCAATTAATACCAAATAATGCATTTCTACAAGAAAATCAATATAATTATTAAAATTAATAAGCAATAAAAACTCAATTTTTTTATAATTAAATTTATTTGCTATAATAGAAATAGATACTAGTTCCTGTAAACTAAATTTAAAAACACCAAAATGGTAAAAACACATTTTAAAAGATTATTCATAAATTTGCAAACTTATTTTTTAGCAAGAAAAACCTCAGCATAGAAAGCAATGTACCTGTTTTCTTTATTTAAAATCCACAGAGACATTCTTTAGTATAACACTGTGCTGATCTTTTGTCCTTCTTAATATATATTTATATTAAGAGCAATTTAGTAATAACTAAAGTATCCATTATTTTATATACAATATTGCTATTCAAAAGAAACAGATTTTCTACTGAGCATTTTCATGTTATGCCATTTTAATATATTTGATATGCCAATGCTACAAATGTTCTAGGTTTTTTCTTCTTTTTTTTTAAATGAACACACACACATACACACACACAAAACTAATTCATTTATGCTCAACTACAAACCTTTTATTACTTTAAACCTAATTACAGATCTTGTTTAATAAATCTCATTTCATTTAAAATCAATTAAAAATTTTTTAATTATTATTAAATCATTTTTAATTATTATTGCATTTAAGTTTATTAATTTATAATGCAATATACTTAAAATATTAGGAGGATAATGCAACTAAATATTTTTGCTGTTATTTAATAAAGTAAATTTCAGCAAAAAAAATAGTTAATAAATATGACTTGCTTATCAATGAACAAAAGATGCAAGATTCACATAGATTATATGTATATAGATATATATATACAGAGAGAGAGAGAGATTTTTAACATTAAACTTTAGACTAACATTAAACTATTTTTAACATTAAACATTAAAAATAAAACTAGACGATAAAAATAAAAGTCTCTATTTAATATTATTTGCAGATTCTTCAGAAAAAATAGTTTCTTATATGTTCAGACAAATTGATATATATCTACTTTCATCATTCCTTTAATAATGTTATTTAAAATATATTTAAGGGGTATTTGAAAACATAATATTTAACAAAATATGTATCGAATATTTTAACATTTTGGATTATGTTTGGATTGGGAATTAAATTTATAAGAAGTGAAACATTTTGCATTCAATGAAATAGAGCACATTGGAAAGATGATCCATCCCCAAAGGAACAGAAATTAAAGTTTTCATGATAAAACACTTTTTATTTGAAAATGCTAATTTTTATTAGTCAAAAACTAGATGGATAAAACTTTCAATAAAAAACTCGAATATTTAATATAACGAAGTCCGGTAGTTTGACCTTGTATTGTAATAAAGTATCAAAGTTCATTTTAGTAGTCGATTAAGAAAAAAAAATTATTCACTAAAATAAAAATCATTGTAAAATATCGGTGGAACCTACAATATTTCAATACCTAAAAATTCACCAGGACAGTGCTCCCAAACTTGTTTAATTTGCCAAGGTTGACTCGCTCGGTCCTCAAATGAAAACAAACATAGCCATTAATGTTATGTTGCCATCTTAGAAAATGTTTAGCATTAAAATATCATTTTAATAAATAAAAAAAAATAGATTGAAGAACTAAAAAGAGTTTTTTCAAATTGAATCTTTCATGCAACTGAAATGTTTAGCTCTTTATATCATATACACACTTCCGCAAGAAATGATTAAAATTCTTCGTATTTAAATAGGAATATCCACCACTCAATAATTATTTAAGTGGGTGGATGTCGCACTATAGCGAAAATTCTAACATGAATAAATAACTCTGTCCTCTGCCGAAAAGATTGTATCTAGAAACTTAACTTCTTGAAATGTAGAGAAATTCTATACCTCTAATTAGTTAAAACAAAATATTCAAGACAATTATCATAATGCATGATCGATTCCTGGAAATGAAACCAGACCTTAATCTGCGCCCGTTGCCCGTAACAGTTTGCCAAAGGCAAGCGCCAATTTACTTTTATGTTTACCTTATTTTTCACTTTTGAAAATCTTTTTTTTTCTTCTATTTTTACCTTTTATTCGCTTTTGAATTTAGTTTTGCTTTTCAACGTCTTATCTGGAAATTTTAAAATAACGAAATCTAAAACAAAACAAACAAATCCCACTGCTGAAAATCACAGTGACAAGAGTGATTTAGAAAGTAAAGTATTTACAGTAAATAATCGAAATTCTGAATGTGCGATAATTTTAAATGTTTTGAAATGTAAACCAAAAAAATTCTTCCATCCGGAATTTAAAGCACATATTTTTAAAATCCAGGAAGAAAAAAGAATTTTTGAAGCCTGTGATGAGTACAACTCCCCTTGTATGAATTGTAATAGAAAATTCAATAGTGCACGAAACATACGATTTCGCCAGGGATCAAAGTAAATAAATGTAAATGTTGTAGAAAAGAAGAGCGAAAGACTATCGAGGTATGAAACATTATTTTTAGAAGTGTCACTATTCGGATTAATTTGGCACCAAAAGCGTTGGTATTAGACAATTAAAAACTCAAAGTAGGGGAAAAAAGTCTGAAGCTTTAAAAAAATATCAGTAGCTGCTGATAAAAGTTGAGAAGCCAAATTTAATAAAATTCATATAAGTCATGAAATGGAGTGGAAGCACATGTAATCATCATCATCTGAAAGGCAAAGCCTTGCAGATAAATTATCAACTAATAGGGCTTTGATAGAAACATTTGAATCAATTTTTAAGTAAACACATGTAAGTAATTATTCAACTCGAATTTCATGTTAATGAATTTTATAATAATAAAAGTATTAATGATTAGTTTTTTTTCTTTTGCAATTATAATTCTTCAAGGAACAGTATAATATCACCTGAAATTTCACATATAAAAAGCATTTGTTTTCAAACCTAAGTTTAAAGAAAATTACATCAATTTAAGGAAGATTCGAAAAACAACGGAATATAGTATCGGTGATAAAACTTTTCCGACAGTGGGAAAGGCAGGTAAGACATTTCTTATTGAGTGGACAGCAATAACTTTAATTAATGGTTATAAGTTCATTTATATGTAATTATTTAATCATTAAGAAATTATTTATTAATAAGTTTTATATAATTTTAATGTATTATTAGCATATCAAAATTAATTTTATTAATATATATATCATATGATATATGTATTAAAATTTATGATTTTAATAAATTATTAATTGAAATAATTATAATTTTAATTAATTAACAATTTCTTGGTTATCGATGCAGTATAGGAATTGAACGACAATAGAATGGTGGTTTATCTATAGGCATTTTTTTATCAAATGGACAAGAAAATGCCTCGAAGATCAATGATAAATTGTAATAGAATATTAAGAATGATACGACATTAAAGTATACTTTCAAGTCATAGTTCTTTTAATTATCTGATGTGGCAATAATTTCATTTGTGCTCATATCGAATATTTCGCCAAATATAGCGCTGAAGAACTGATTTTGGATAAATCATGCGGCATTCTGTTAGTTTATCTGTTGTTAATCCAGATTGTTCTGTCGGAGCAGCCGTAAACTCTAACAAAACTTGCTTACTTCGTTTACTAAATAATGTTTAAACTATCAAATCCCAGTTTTCCATCTCTCCCTTCCGAAATAATGAAGATTTTTAGCGATGAAATTCTAAATTACCCATCATTCCAGGTAGCACATCCTGTAACATAATATTGTACAATATAGTGCGATATTATATGATATTAAACAATATTCCATAATATTAAACAACATTGCGAATATCGATCGATATTGTACAATATTTGTGTGCTATCAGGGCAATGAAGTGTTATAATAAATGATAAAGAGCAATTGTTCAAAATGGTATTTCATACAAATTTTAGAATAGGATTGTTTCCAAACATTCATAGAAAAGAATAAATAAAATAGTTAAAATATTTATTTCCAGTATTTAATGGATTCTAAGTACAAAAATGTTTCATCGATCTAGAAATTTCAGTTTTTCTTATTCACCGCATTTTCCATTTCGGTGGGGGCGAATATAATTTGAAATTGGTGCTCTCCTAGAGGAAAAAAAAACAAGGGCTTTGATAATACACCACATAAAGAACATAATAGAAGAATAAAAAATTTGATGAAAAAAATTGAAACGTGAGTAAATGAAAAGTATTAATTTTTATTCATAATAAGCATTTGAATTTTTTTAAAAAAATAAATAAAATGCATAAAAAATACTGAAAAATAATATTCAACACATTTTTCACTTCCTTAGTTTTCGCTCATAAAGCCCAAGTCGAAGGAAAATACCAAAATTTTAAAATAGAGCAATCGTAAAAGAGTTTCATGCGATTTCTCTTAATTTATCTGATTAGAAAATTATTAGCTTTTGTATTTTTAATCTAATATGATAGCCAATTCCAATGCATCTCCCATTTAAGGGAGAACTAGAGATTTGAATTACCAGATGCACAGTTGATGATTGCTAATTATAAGCATAAGATATCGTATGTTACTTACATCAGAAGTGGAAGTTGATATCTTGCGGTCGTAAGCCGTGTAAATCCTGAGATTCTCTTGAAAAATTGTTCAATTTAGTTTCACATTTCAATATCTTTTTAATAAGTTAATAATTTATTTAAGTTTAAAAATGAATTTTCATATTTTCTTCGTTTAAATATGTTTTTATTTAACTACTTGTTCATATACTCTGCGTAAAAATTCTATTGAGAGTAAAAATAGTTCTAAGCATGATAATTTTACTGTCTATCATAATGATACATATATCCCTTTTATTCAGGACCAGACTAAGGCAGGGGCATACGGGGCAGCTGCCCAAGGCCCCAACATAAGTGGTGCCCCCAAATCGAATAGAATTATTTTACGCTTCCCTATTAAATTAAAGTTCTTCATTACTAAAGTAGTGAAGCAGAGGGGGCCCCAAAGAAGTTTGGGCCAAGTCGAGCAGGGCCAACTGGTCTAAGTCGGGCTTTGCTTCTATTACACCTTACAACTTAACTGTTTGCTCGTCGGCTTTGGTTTTTATAGTCGCTTGAAAGGCGTATATATATATATATATATATATGTAACATGTTGTAAATATTTAACTCTATTTAATTTTTATTTTACGTATGTGTTCAATTTATGATTGTACAATATGATTTTCCGTGTCTGAATTTAAACCGTCCATCTATAACCTAGAAATTATTTGTTTTGTTTGATTTAGCTCGTCCTGTGTGGCAACAATGTATGTTTGTTTTTGTTTTTGAATGTGTTTTTCCGTTGGTAATAAAAGCTGTGATATGGAATCAAGGTTTTTAATATCAATTTAGAATAAGGATTAATTTACATTTCTCAAATATATTACTCATCTGGGGATCTTTTTGATCATTTGAGTAAACTCTAGTTGAAAGGCGTCCGCAAAGATATTTTTACTACTGTTGTTTACATTTCTGGCGTAACGCGACAGGACTATTGTTTTTGAATGCAAACATGTTTAAAACGATTAAAGGCTTCTTGAAAGAGGACTTGTTGTTTGTAGCAGAAGAAATCGGAGAGACACTGCCTGACAAGGTAAAAATTTCTGAATTAAAAGATATTATTTTGAATAGCAAAGAGTATTTGGAAGATCCAGATTTTGTGACAAATATTTTAGTAACCGCCGTGAGTCAGCGAAAACTAAAAGAAGAACAAAAACAAAAGCAAACAGAATTTGAAAAAGAGGAAAGATTAAAACGTCTAGAATATGAAGAAAATAGAAAAATAAGAGAACATGAACTGGAATTGGCGAGAATCGGAGCAACATTACCAATTGCAGGTGAATCTCAAAACACTATATCTGGCGCTAGAAAAAAATTTAATCTTCCAAAATTAGAATTTAGACAGTTTAATGGCGATATTAAAGATTGGCTACAATTTTGGAGCCAATTTCAACACATTCATAACGATGATGAAATCGCACCTGAAAATAAATTTCAGTATCTTATACAAGCTACTGTGCATGGATCACGAGCCCGAGAGGTAGTGGAGAGTTTCCCGCCAACAGCAGCCAATTATGCCAAAGCAATTGAAAGTTTAAAAGCACGATTTGGCAGAGATGAACTGTTGGTTGAAGTTTATGTTCGTGAATTGTTGAAACTGATAATTTCGGTGCAGAAGCATGAAAAAATATCAATGACATCTCTGTACGATAAATTGGAATCTTATCTGAGAGCCTTGGAGACTTTAGGTGTGACTACTGATAAATGTGCATCTATTCTTTACCCCATGGTGGAGTCTTGTTTTCAAGAGGACTTTTTGAAAGCATGGAATAGAAGTGCTTCTTCAGCAGCCTCAACTGATGCTAAAGAGCGTTTGACCAATTTAATGACTTTCTTTAAAGCAGAAACAGAGGGAGAAGAAAGAATTAATTTGGCTATGGCTGGTTTTGGCTTGGGTACAGATGAAAATCGACAGTCATTTAAGAAAAAAGTAAGAGATTTTCCAATGAAAAAGGTACCTACAGCTGCTAATTTATTGACTACAGCTTCAAAAGAAGTGAAAAAAGAATGTGTTTTCTGTACTGGGAAACACTCTAGCCAAGACTGTTTTCAAGCTCAGAAGATGAGTCTGGCTGAAAGGCATAATATTTTAAGAGAGAAGCAATGTTGTTTTGCTTGCTTAGCACCCAAGCATACAGCTCGTTCTTGCAAAGCGTTTTTAAGATGTGTGATATGTAGGAAAAAGCATGTCCCACTTATGTGTGAGTCTCTAGAGGCTAAGAATCAAGATTCATACATGAATGAAAATAAAAGTCCAAATGTTGAAATTAACATGGCCAACAACACTTCAAGTCCCAGGGTGTTCCTTCAAACTTTAAAGTTAAAAATCGTATCTGATGACATAGAAATCCCAGTTAGAGCAATTCTTGATTCTGGGTCTCAAAAGACATATGTATTAAAAAATGTAGTTGAGAAAATGGGATATATTCCACTTAGAAAAGAAATACTGATGCACTCATTGTTTGGAGGGGTTAAATCTGAAAAGTGTGAACATTTTTGCTATAAAATAAAACTAAGAAGTCAAGACAACAGTGTCACATGCAACATGGAAGCATTAGATCAAACATCTATATGCGACAATATTGCATCAGTCACTCCAGGTTCTTGGATTTCAGAGCTTCATGAAATGCACATCAGGTTATCAGATGTAGGGGAAGAATCACAACCTATACAAGTGCTTCTTGGATCAGATGTAATAGGAAAGCTCATGACTGGTCGGCGGAGAGTTTTATCATGTGGGCTTGTTGCTATGGAGACATTACTTGGTTGGACTCTGTCAGGTAAAGCTCCTGAGAAGGAAATGTCGTCATACAATGCTATGCTGGTAACCTCCCTATTGGTGAAAGAGATGGATATCTCCCAGCTGTGGAGATTGGATTCCTTGGGGATCGAAGATCCTTCAGAGCAAAAAACCAAAGAGGAGCTTCATAAAGCGTCTGTGGAGCACTTCTTAAGAACTGTCCAGGTTGATGAAGAAGAGCGATTCCTTGTCTCCCTACCGTGGCTTGACGATCATTTGCCTCTCCCAGACAACTTTAATTTGGCACTCAAAGGGTTGCAAGTGACAACTCATAAGTTAAAAAAGGAAAACTTATTTCAAGAATACGGTGAAGTCTTTAAGGAATGGGAACGTGAAGGCATAATTGAAGAAGTTCCCCAAGAAGAAATAAAGTATGCTTGTCACTATTTGCCCCATCGACATGTGGTGAAGCCGAACAGCACTACGAAAATTAGGCCAGTCTTTAACGCTTCGTCAAAACAAAAGGGAGCTGTTAGCTTGAATGACTGTCTGGAAAAGGGATTAAACTTGATTGAATTGATCCCTTCCATGTTAACAAGATTTCGACTGTATAGATTTGGCGTTTCTGCTGATATACGGAAGGCCTTCTTACAAATAAGTCTATATAAGGAGGATCGAAATTTTCTGCGTTTCTTATGGCACGGTGAAAAAGGAGAGCTCGTACACTACCGGCATTGTAGAGTAGTGTTTGGTGTTTCCAGTAGCCCATTCTTGCTAGGATCAACAATCCAATATCACTTGGAGGAAAAGTTGGAAGAAGCGAAGCAAGGCCTTGGAAAATACCCTGAGAGTATTATTCAAAATTTGATGAACAGCTTTTACGTGGATAATTGCTTGGCAAGTGTCGAAACCCAATCAGAACTAGAAAAATTTATTGACGTAGCCACAGAGATCATGGCTGAAAGAAAATTCGACTTACGAGGGTGGGAGCACTCCAGCCCATCTGATCCTGTAACAAGTCCTACAATCATCCTGGGAATGATTTGGGACAGACATTGTGATACTCTATCAATAAATATTCCCGATTTGAGAGAACTAAAGGAAGAGATAATCACGAAAAGAAATATTCTTGCTGCTTCACACAAAGTCTTTGATCCGTTGGGGATCACTAGTCCCGTGTTGCTACTACCAAAATTCTGGCTACAAAATTTGTGGAAATCTAAAATCGGTTGGGATGAAGAAGTAGATCTGAAAACACGTCAAGACTTTCTGAAGTGGCTAAAGGAGCTGGAATATTTGAAGCATGTTAAAGTACCAAGATGGTTGCACTGTGATAGAAGATTTGAACATATTTCATTGCATTTTTTTTGTGACGCAAGCAAACTTGCCTATTCTGCTGCTGTTTTCCTACGAGTTGATATTGGAAATACTGTACATGTACAATTGGTACAAAGTAAAACTAGAATTGCCCCTTGTGGTAAAAAGGAAACAACAATTGCAAGACTGGAACTTCTTGGTGCTGCTATATCCGCTCGTCTTTCCTCCACTGTCTTGAAAGAATTTCCAACAGACAATGTTTATTTCTGGACAGACTCTACTACAGTACTAGCTTGGTTAAAGAGAGAAGAACCTTGGGGTGTATTTGTTCACAACCGTGTTCAAGAAATTCGAAAGCTGACACCAGTCAAAGCTTGGAGACACGTACCTGGATCACTGAATCCTGCAGACTGTCCGAGTAGAGGGTGTTCAGCTAAGCAGCTTTGCAATTCCAAATGGTGGGAAGGGCCCAGTTGGTTGTATCTATCGCCTCATGAATGGCCTGTTAGCGATGTGGTAGTTGATGTCAGTGAGGAAGAAGTGAATAAAGAGAGAAGAGCTATCGTGACCTCTATGATGAACATTCAAACAACAGATATTATGAGTGATTATTTTTCCACCTATAGTAGAAACATCAGAGTGGTGGCATGGATTCTACGTTTTATTCATAATATTTCAAATGCAACCAAGTTAAAAGGAAGCTTAGTCTATGAAGAATTCAGAAAGGCAGAGGTTCTCTATCTCAAGTCCATGCAGTCAAATGCCTTTCAAGATGAAAGACTTCTCGCTAAAATGCAAGCATTTAAAGGTGAAGATGGACTTCTGAGAATAAGAACCAAACTTGCAGATAGTTGTGAGAAGGAAGATTTCAAGTTTCCAATTCTCTTACCTGCTAATGATGTTGTAGTGAAATTGATTCGAGAAGAGCATATAAAAGCAATGCATGCAGGCTCTTCAATATTACTTGCCAGGCTTAGAGAGAGATTTTGGATAATTAGAGCCAGAAGATTAGTAAAGCAGGTTATTTCTGAGTGTGTGATTTGCAAGCGTTATAAAGCTAAACATGTTGAAGTACCGTTCGCTCCATTGCCTAGAGATAGAGTTACTCAGACAAAGGTATTTGAAGTAACAGGTGTAGACTATGCAGGTCCTCTTTATCTTAAGTCGCAAGGAAAGGCCTGGATAGTTTTATTCACTTGTGCTGTCTACCGAGCGGTGCATTTTGAATTAGTTCGGTCACTCACTACTGATACCTTTATCCAAGCCTTAAGACGGTTCATTGCTAGAAGAGGCAGGATTTCAGTACTTTACAGTGACAACGGTACTAACTTTGTTGGAACAAGTAATGCATTGCAAACATTAGATTGGGATAAAATTGCTGCATACTCTACTGCTCAGAAAATCTTATGGAAATTTATCCCACCCACAGCAGCATGGTGGGGTGGATGGTGGGAACGTATTGTGAGAATGCTCAAAGAGCTTCTGCGTCGAGTGTTAGGAAAATCTATTGTAAATTATGAAGAGCTCCTAACCATCTTATGTGACTGCGAGTCAATAATCAATGCTAGGCCATTGACATATATACAAGATGATCCAAATGAATTGCTACCTTTGACCCCAGCAATGTTTCTTCATGGAAACAGCAACCATGAAACGCCAGATTTAGATAAAGTAGATCGATCTTCGTTGGTAAAACGCACAAAATACTTGCAGAAGTTGCGTGAAGATCTTAGACAAAGATTTAGAAATGAATATCTTGCTCTTCTGGTCCACAGAGGGACAAGGAGAAGTGATGTTCTAGAAGTGGGAGATGTTGTGCTCATAGGGCATGACAATATTCGACGTATTGACTGGCCTCTTGGTGTTATCTTGGAAGTTTATCCTGGCAAAGATGGTGTTCCTAGAGTTGCGAGAATTAGAACCTCCCATGGTGAGAGGATCCGTCCCTTCCAAAGACTTTATCCACTGGAAGTGTCAGCTAAAACTGAAATTAGTGTTTTGAAGGCTTCAGGGCAAAGTGGCTTACCTGTTGAGAAGAGTCCTGATTCACCTGCTGACCATATTCCCAATTCTCCTATTGAAGGAGCTGATAATTCTGAGGAGATACACCATACGAAAACCAGATTGGGAAGAACCATAAAAATTCCTCACAAATTGGACTTGTAATTTCCTTTTAATTTGTTTTAGATTGCAAAGTTCAATTTGTAACCTTTCACTTTGCAAGGTGGGAGTATGTAACATGTTGTAAATATTTAACTCTATTTAATTTTTATTTTAC
>JAOUZG010037017.1:2174811-2187031 GCA_026289955.1 Argiope argentata
ATTATGATGAATTATGATTTGTAAATAATTATGATGAATTATGATTTGTCATGATTATCATTGGATTGAATTATGGTTTGCATGATGAATTATGATTTGTAAAGTTGGGCACTCACTCGTATGGAGCTTCAAGAGGAGGCAGGTAGGGAAGAATTCCTAAATTAGGATCGAATTCTCTAGGCAATCGGGAATATGATTTCGTTCTCTTTTTGATTTCGGTTGCTGATTTACATTCCGCAGAGAGATCGGATTGAGAGGTGAAGTCTGAAGATGAAAAATCGCCACCATTATCAACTTTGAGGATCGCTCCCAGCGAGATGGGTAGTTTATTCGATGTACTCTGTAAATAAAAACCATTAGAAAAGATTATGAAAAAGATCTATTTTCAAAATAATTTCAACCAATACAAGCATGTTTTTTCATAAGTTTTCTATGAATTGCATTCTCTTATAAACTCAATCTTGAAAATATTGGAAATTTCATCACTTTTACTAAACTTTAGAGGAGAACTGTTGAACATCAAATTTTATTTACAATGGGGTAACAAAATTGGTTTTCTTTTTGAGAACACACAGTTTTCCAAAAACTAATACAAAAAAATCTTAGTTAAAATGGTCATTAGTGTGCCCCCGAGTTTGTCGCCAATATGGTAACCCAATACAAAGCTCTTGTAGTAACCCTAATGATGTTTTGTTTACTTCTTCCTACAATGGTTGAGTTGTACATGAGCTTCAACTCTTTTCTGAAAACTTAAATTAAAAATAATAAAATATTATCAATTAAATATTTTATTTCTGATCTGTTTTATTATTAAGATTTCTTGCATATAAGTATATTGTATTTCTTGTATATATATCTTGTATATTTCAATTGTATTTTTAATGCGAATATAAAGTATTTATTCCTTTACTCATTTTAATTGTCAGTATGCGATTTCACAAAATCGTCTGCTTTATTTCTTTACGAAGTCGTCTGCTTTCTATCTTTAAAAACCGTCTACAATAGAATTATTCGCATTTCTTGTCATTCTTTCAAAGCTCTCCGTTTGTTTTCTTCGCTTGTTATTATGTCGGCAATTATTCAAAAGTGGATGCCATTTCAATGGGATGGAAAAAAAACATTTCGAACCTGAGAAATGGATGAAGGGTGATTGGAATATTTTTTACAACAAATTGAATGCTTCAAGTTTGTGCAGTATGTCTTTAAAATTTCCTATTAAATCCATTCTTTTTGCATCTTTGTCTTTCTCCATTATTTATTATTTACTGTTCATGTTATCCACGCATTCCTTATGTTCAATGTGAAAGCGAAGCTACTAGTTTCCCGCTCCCGGGCATAGCGAAGCCGTAGGATGTTTTTTTAAGTTGAAAAATTCTACCCGGTGCCTTCAACAGATGCCGGAGGCATCTGTTGAAGGCACCGGGCCTGAAAAAAAAAATAATTTAAAAGACAATGCTTATCGATTTTAAAAAAATCATCATTATATTGCGAAAAGTCATAACCGTCACTACCTCACAAAAGTGTTTGTTTACTGTGTCCGCCATCTTTTTTGGCTACTTGGCATCCTTGGCGCTGCAAGGGGCATACTATAAGTAACCTTTACCAAATTCTTTAATTTTGTACATTTCAGTTAGGAAAAAATTATGTAGAAAATATGATACATTGTCTAAACATGGTACATTCTAAATTTAAGATATTAAAATCATTGTGATAGTATCTATCATAACGATTGACGAAATAATGGCCCAACTGGCAACAGATGGAAAGTTTTTATGGAATAATTTCTCATGAAGTGCCTCAAAATTGTGCCAATAGCTCAAAAACTCGCCAACAGTCAGTCATTTTGGATGACTACTAGAAATGGTAGAAAAAGGTTTTTAAGGTTGCAATAAAAATGTTCAAGATAACGATTTGTGAGAAATCGCTCTAAAATAATTCAGTTTTGGCGACTGTACATTAATCTTAAAACAAACCCCTTTTCCTTTGTCAAGAAGTTAAACATTTACTTCCTTACGTCCATTTTAAATGTGTTATTCGAACACCAATGACTACTTTTTTCATTGTCTTTTAAAATTATTTGATAAATTTGAAAATTGTTTATAATAATAAGTTGTAACATTTTAATTGAAGCAAATATTTCCAAATTTGTTATTATAGCAGAACTTTTTATTTCTTTACCTGGCATGTGATGATTTTTATTTTTTTCATTTTTTAAATCTTAAATTCCCCAAACTTTTCCAAAGAAGATAAAATATTACAACTTTATCATGGGAAGTTTTGAAAAATTGTTAACTATATTGCAAAACACATCAAAGATGATTTTCTTTTTCATTCTTATCCCAGATTTGTTCATTACAATTCACCACATTAACATTTTTTAAAATTTTTAACAGAAACAAAAACAATGTCGCTAAAGTTACAGTTATTTTTCTTTTATTTCTTTTCTCTACTTTAATAACTTTTCTTGTCTTTTTTAACTTTATAAACTAGATAATTTTGCAATTCACAATTGTTTTGATTTCATTTGGAAGGCAAATTATTTCCGCAACGTAAAATTTTTGAATGAATGCCGTTATTGTTTTGAAAATTTTGATGCAAAATTATTATTATTTTTGAAATTTCAGTCGCACAAATTTGGCAACATTCTATATAGGAAGTTTTGAATTTTCTTAATTTAAGAAATAATTTGAAGCTACTTTTGAAGATAATTACTTATGGATAGTAAAAGTGATCTGTTAAGTCGCAAGAAAGGAGAATTGTCAAAAGTTGGTGAAGTGAAGTTAGTGGAAAAACTTGCAAATGAAGTAAGATGTAAGTGGTAACAAATTTTTTTTTAAAAAAAATTGTATAATGATTTACTAGGAAATATGATCCAGTCCAGGATATTTTAAAATCGTATATTAATATTTCTGTAAAAGTTTACAAATGGGTGACCCTTGATTTTTTTTTGACATTAAGATCGATGCCAAGGAGATTTTCGGTCGGTAATCCAACAATAACACCAATAGAAACAAAACATTATGGAAACCAGAAGTAATGCTTCATCGCCGTAATTTGTTGCCAGTCAAAGGAGCACCCAAATAGATTCTTTTCCGTTAGCCGGGCGCAAATGTCACCAATTGCGAACCAAATGCGAACCGAGTCTCCAAGTGAAGAGGATGACAAAACAGTCAACGGAATTCTACATTATTTGGCAATTTTCTGCCTGCGCCCGGTTAAAGGAAAAATACCCCCAAATCTACTCTAGAAACCAATTCTTCTTTCACGTGCATTGAGTTTGTCACTAATATAACATCCTAAAGAATCAAGCAAAGTGGTTTCTCTAGCAAAACTTTAGTGACTGCTACGTTGTACTGTTTGCACTAATTTTTGGTATTGGTGACATGGCATCTTTGACGATGTGTCGATACACACTAAATTAGATTTCAAAGCAATCTTTCGCTAGACGCCTCAGAAGTTCTCCAAAATCACATTTAAAACTATCAAGTAAGTAAAGCTACAAAGTAACAAAATTAAACTGAGAAATACGTGGAAAAGTCACTGATAGTAAAGAATTATCAAATCTTGGTTCAAATCTACTTTAGTGTACCACTTCCCTACACAAACTATCCTTTTTCGGCTAAATCCTAGTATACGGTACCCCTTTGGGGCCATTTTGACAAATGTCGCCAAGGCAAAAACGACGCATTTACGAATGTCGCCAAATTTGAACCAAACTGAACAACTAAACAGGAACCATAGCTTAGGCAACCAGCCAACGAGCGTCCGTGGCAGAAATGACGTCATGGCTTCTCGGTATAAAGTCACCAAATCAAAGGGTACCGCATACTAGGATTATACCCCTTTTTCACTAAAATTCTGACATACGCAAAAATTCTGACATACGCTAAATGTAATGAACAGTAAGTTTTATTCCCCATTATTGACTCTGTGATATTCGCAATAGATAATATTGAAGAAGCCGTTTTGGTGTATTTATTAAGGTTGGGGAATTTTATTTGGATTTATCCAAGAAACAAAATATGTAAATGAGACATAATAATTTTAGAACATGCAGATCAATAATTCTTTGTTTAGAAGCAACTATTTAAAATATGTGTCCTCATTTAAATGCTGTATTAAATTTTAATGAGATCCAGTTTCATACAAAACAAATCAGTTATATTGGAGTAGGTTTTGTACAGCTCAATCGTAGTTCCAAAATTTCTAGCCCTCTTGTCTCTGAACCCGATAGTTCAAAAACATGGCTATCAAATATTAATTTAAAGATAAATATTTAATTCTTTTATTTTATAGATATAAAATAGGAAATGATAATTACAACAACAAATGAGTATGATAGAATATAAAAGTAATAGAATTTTAGGTACTCTTCTGTTAGTTGGGTGCAAGCGAAAAATCACCAAAGAAATTTGGCTAAATTCTGCACTTTTTAGCGATTTTTCGTTTCAAAATCGCTGTAAGAAATTTCACCTAGTTCTTTATTTGGAAATTTTTTGCTTGAGCCCGGCAAAAAACAATATTAGGCGCCCGGCTAGAGTACATAAAAAGTACCTTTTTATGTTCTCTATTTAGAATTATTAGATGCAGATGTACTATTTTATTTACTCTATTTAGAAAATTTAACTGTTAAACTTCACTTGAAAAATTATGACTTTAAAAGATCAAATAAAAATTTTTAAAAAAAATTTAAAACTGTCATAAAACTTCAGAATTAATTTACATTTTGTTGTAATGAAATATTTTAGTATTCTATTTCGCAAATATTAGAAACTATGAACATTTATTCCAAACTTAAGTTCCCATATGGAAATCCTTTTTCAACCGTCGGATATCAAATCTTAAGAAAAAAAAAATGATTTGATTTCTCGCCAAGAATGTTAAAATTCAGCCAAACTTCCAAAATCCCATCAAACCATAAATTTGGATGACTAAAATATGATCAAGATTAACATACCATTATCCAAGAAAATGGTAGTTTCTGGCGGAATTAAATAAAGTTCCAGCCTTTCATTTGTTGATTTTATTTTTTGATAATATTAATACGATCGTGCATGATAGCTATTGACGTAGAAACTTCAAATTGTTTTCTTTTTTTTTTTGCATGCCTTAATTCAATAGTTGATGTAAGGGAGCTGAATCGTTTAATGAGCATTTACAAGAAGTACCTGAAAGACGATTCCTGGTTCATGGACCAGCCTGTATTTTCTGAAATACTCCACAACTCGTTTGGACTGACCGATGACTTTTTCATGAAAAGGAGTAAGTTATTTGCCCTGCAGATCTTTATAAACAGAAGCTGGGTGTTATCTGAAAATATTCAAGAAAGTGATTGTTTGTATGGGTAGATAATTTTGATACTTGAATTTTAATCGTGTTCTATATATTAATCTAAAAAGAGTAGATAAACAACATTAATAAGTTTTTTTACAACTAAACTAGGATTATTAACCAATGGTTAGGAATTAATACCAAAGCACGGCAACGGTTTGTAGTTAAAATATAAAAACCATACTTTATTATTTGCTTCTCTTCTCCAAATTGGCGGTAATTCGCCAAAGTTGGCAACTATTTTCTATTATGGCAACCTTAGATTATCTTTCTCCTTGACGGGAAGAGTTGGCCTGTGCTCTTGTCTGTAATCGGAAAAACATGGCGCATTTTCGTGGTTAACAAATTGGCGATTTTTGAAAAGCGCGCCAAGCAGAGGGTTAAACTATGATCGTACCGAATAGTCTCAAGTAGAAACGCCAGCTTACAGTGAATAAAAGATTTTTACAATGAAAGATAAAATTCAATTTCATTTGTGCATCAGGAATTTAAAAAAACACTAAGGAAAATATTGAGCAATATGGTGACAGTTTTCCGTATTAGTTATCTCATGTACTCATTCTTAGATTAAATTAATTTTTTTAAAAGAAGAAAGAATAAGAATAAGGCGTCAAAGTCTCAATTTTCAATTATTATAAAGGAAATTAACAGAAAAACTGTTCTACAAAATTGCAAAGAAATTTGATTTTCCTTATCGAATATTTGACATTTTGAAGTCTTATATACTATAGGTGAGCCTTAAATAGTCCAATAAGAATTTGTTTTTTAACATATTTTAAAATGCTTTTGGCAAACGTACGTTTCGATTCAGAACAATGAATATTAAGAATCAGCTGCATTGATGATCTTAATTGTGACTAATGTGAACTAATAACGCAGCCTTAGTCTATCTCAGACATGAGTTTTAATGTTCACCTAATCATACATTTGAAACGTTGAAACATTTATAAAGGATGAATGTAAATTTATGAGCAGGCGATGTAGTTTACCAATATTCTTTTGAAAAAGTTAATTTGCACTTGATTAGATTCTTCTAAAGTGTTAAAAATATATTATTTGTATTCTCTAACACAGAGGAGGAAAGTGACTCAAAAATTCTGATTTGATTTATTGTATTTTCTTTCTCAAGGAACTTCCAAAGTGTCTGAGGCCTTTACACCCTCTTATATTTAAGGATTCCTTGTAGTGAAGGGTCGTTTAAATAGGTAACATGA
The DNA here is from genome assembly GCA_026289955.1 of Argiope argentata. Classification (NCBI taxonomy): domain Eukaryota; kingdom Metazoa; phylum Arthropoda; class Arachnida; order Araneae; family Araneidae; genus Argiope; species Argiope argentata. The sequence goes on from JAOUZG010037017.1 coordinate 2,181,357, forward strand.
TAAAAAAACTGTCTTGTATGATAATGGCCGTTATATACTCCCAAATGAGTCTCAAAAGATTTAAAAGTAAAAAAAAAAATTGGTAGTTACTGATTAGATCACCAATATCACCAATATCAACTTCAAATATCACCAATATTTGAAGGCGTCACCAATGAGTTGTTAACCGCCAATAATGGCAAAAATCCGCCATTATTTTAAAAATTGTTCCAACCCTGTCGTCCGCCATTTTTTTTGGTTCCGTTGGCATCGACGGTTTATCGCCAAATTTGAATCCGCCGCCAATGAGTTGAGTTATTAAGCTATTGGCAACCATTTTCGCCAACGGTTTATATGTAACTATCTAATACGTTGGTACCAATTCTTTTTTTTTTTAAATTTTGTTTCAGAACTTATAACACGTATTCTTTTTAGTGGAACTATATTGTTTAAAATTGCTGTTTAGTTTTTTGACATTTCTCATTTTTAAAAGCGAGTTGGAATTGATATTATGAGTTTCTTCGGTGATTTTGTTGCTCTTATCTTTCTAAATATTCTCAATTTGTAAATTAAAATCAAGCATTAAAGCACTTGAACAAGATGGCCAAAAGAGAATTATCAATTGTACATTATGATCATAAAGTTTTTCTCATAAAAATTGTTACAAAAGAGCCACTGAATATAACAGATTAAAATTTTTACTATGGATTTTGTCAATAAGTATGTTCCTTTTTTAGTCAACATAAGTATTGCAGAAATAATGATTTTGCATTCGAAATTTATCAAAATGACGCTTATGAGAAGAGTTAAATATATTGTTCTGGTTCCTTGAATTGGAATCGACCATTACTGTTTAATGTCAGTTTTAGGGTTACATAAATGACAAAGTGTTTATTGAAAATATTAACAAACATACATAAATGACAAAGTGTCAGTTGAAAATATTAACAAACATACATATATGACAAAGTGTCAGTTGAAAATATTAACAAACATACATAAATGACAAAGTGTCAGTTGAAAATATTAACAAATTCAAAGCTAGAGTCTCGAATACTGCGTCTAGAGTGAAAACGAAATCTTTGATAACGCTTGGCGAGTATTGGAGTACCAATTTAACATTCTTTGAATTACCTAGGTTGATAACTTTAAATTTTACTGATGTAAATATTTTTGAGAGGTTTATAAAGTTTATTATAACTTTATTAAAATCTTTATAAATCTCTCCAATAAAATTCCTCTCCCTCCTCTCCGAATTAAATTGCGGATTTTATGAAAGGTCTACTAACAATAGTCATGGAATATTGATCTTTGGCATAAAGTGGTACTTACGTATTATACCGTCTTCGCCAACGATCGCCAACGGTTTAGTAACTTTTTGGCGACGGATTTAAATCTGGCGATAAAGATCAACGGATTACACCATCGCCGAATTGCCATAATTGACAGTTTAGCGATTCATTGGCGATGACTACAAATTTGGCGATAAAGTTGGACGGTATAATGCGTAAGTACTTATAAAAGCTAGATTTCTGTCGAATCTATCGGGATAATATTTGATTTGGTTACCTTTTTTGTGACCAATCAAAATCAAAGTTTCATGTTGAATTGTAGTGATAGACACATGATTACTTACCAAATTTGATTGATTTATTACGTTTATGAGTTTTGTATTGATATGCATATGAAAATATAGACAGACAGTTATCAACTTTCTATAAGAATCTATATTATTTAGATGTTAAACCTTTGTGAAAAATTCTCGTTTATCTAACTTCTACGAGTTGTAATTACCGTACTAGCTTTTATTCGAAACTCAGACTTCCTCTATTTCTATTTAATTCAAAATTTGATAGAAAACTACAAATTTGTTCTAAAGTACATATATCAATTTTCACCCATCTAGCCCTAAAGTTTCCAGTTTTAGTTTTCTTAGACAAACATATTGCCAAAATTGTGTTTGGAAAAGTTGAAATGTGATGATATGGTAAAATCTCGAGTTTGAATCCTACTTCTGTATTTCTGAAAGGATTTTTTTATATTTCCTATACGAGAAAGTAAAAAGGAAATTACATCAATTAGTTGTAAAATTTCATAATAAAAATGCTTTTCAGTTAATTTTTTGTCATACTATTTCCTTCCTGTTGGAACACATCAAATTGAATACTAAAAAAATTAGTTTAATAATAATTTTGACAATTATGTTTTGAGTGTATTCATTAATTTTTGCATCCTCTTTAGTATTTTCTGCCTCTGACCTCGACAAGGATCGTCGTATAAGCATGGAAGAATTTATACGTGTTGTGGCAATAATGCTAAGAGGGACCATGGAAGAAAAAATAAAACGTATGTTTAAATTAAGCCTTCTTTCAGACTATAATGCGAATTTGATTTCTATCTCTGATAATTGTAAAGAAGAATGTGTATATCTCTCTGTAATCTATAGGCTACACCTTTGGGTCTAGAGTCTCCAAACTTGTTGAAGTTTTGACTAAATAATAAATATTTTTTTATTTTTTAAATTGAACTGAATTTATTATAATTATTGCTACTAGTATTTTCTTCTAAATTTTCCTCATATATTAATGACCAAAATGTGTTAATATGACTTATTTTCCCAAGTTCAGAGTTAGGCATGCTTTTAATCAAAATTTTGAAATTATTTAGTGCTTACAATTATTAAGTTACTTAAGGAAAAACATTTATAAAGTAAGACCATTTTTCGATGATATTATTCTTTTCTGCGATGAAACTGAAATGTGTAAAGACATTGATAAAAATTTAGGGAAATGCACAGCACGATGAAGATATGCATTTATCAAAATATGAAGTTTAATAACATTTTGCTGAAGAAGAGTTTACGTTCAAGTATCATAAAACTATTCAATAATTATTTAATCGCAACTTTTAACCGCAATAATTTGCGGTGAACCAATTGGTTACCAAAGATGTATAGTTTAAATTAAGATTAATTATTTTTTATTTCACGTAGGGTACTGTAGCAATATAAAATCTACATCAAGAAATTTTGGGAAAACAGGATAACTAAGCCTTAATGGTACTTTATAAATACCCTCATATTGCAATTTCTCAAATAATTTATTCAAATATTTTATGAAAAATATCTACGGTAATTTCCTAAAATGAATAATTCATCAATTTCATAAATTCAAGCATTTATTCAGGTATAAATAATGAAAATTCCAATCAAATTCTAAAAAATAAAATATCAAATTATAATTCTGCAATCTGCATACCAAATTCCTCTCCTCTATTGTTGGTCTTTTTAGTTTCTAGCATGATTTAATATTCATAATACTTAACAGCCTCATAAAAGCTCTCATGAGCCTTTTGAATCCCTATAAGATTTGTTCTGAAAAGAATTCTAATAAATAAATGAATTATCATTGGGAGATGATCCTTAGTCCTCAGACAGTCTTATTCTTCTATTAGATCCATTAACTACTCAACTCCACCGTTTGAGGGCATCCCAGTCATTGAGGAACATACTTGTAAGCCTTACAGCTTCTTATATACGAAGAGTTCACTGAAGGCATTATGCCCAACTATACCCACCCTGCCTCTTTTTGACATTGGAAACTGTAAACAGATGCTGAAATCTTAATCGATGAGGGAGTCAAAAAAAAACATCTTCTAGCATGAAGTGTAGATGATGAACACTGGAATTATCTCAGAACGTTAATGGGTATGGGAGCCCTCCAATGTAATTGGACATGTTTTATTTCGACATTTAACAAGAAAGTATTCTTCTTGTGCACAGTCGAACACCCCGCCACCACTGAACGTATTAGTATCGACAGGATTTGTTGTGGCCGACTGTGGTCTTTAGCAATGTCAATCCTTACATTGCCTGAATTTGTCAAACTGATATTCTCTTCGAGGTAATTGACCTCAAAGTGATCAAATATCGACCATCTCCTCCTCTACAAACTTTCAAATAGTTGGCAAAGAACTGACACTTTTTGACATCATGTCCTTCAGAGTCCTAAAATTACCTGGTACCATCGTGTAACCAGATGCTGAAACCTTACCCGATGAGGGATTCTAACAACCACCATCTTCTAACAGGCAGTGCATATGATGAACACAGGAAGAATCTCATAGTTTTACTTGGTGTGGGTGCCCTCCAGTGTGATCGGATATGCTTTATTTCGACATTCAACAAAAAAGCCAGCTAGGCTATTCTGAAATTTCTTAAAATCACCAATTTATTTTAAAGATATTGTTCAAAGGATCACTGGCAAAGCCTACTTTGTAGCACAAGCCAGGTAAAGCACTCTTTAACACCAACATCTTAGCAATGACGTAAGCTAGGAATGGGGGAAGTATCTTTTACAATGGAATCCTAATAACTTAATGATTTTATTCAGCATATTAACAATATTTCCTTTCCTTTCTCTCGCAGTATGCTTCACCTGTTACGACATAAACGACAACATGGAATTGACGCGAGAAGATGTGACGACCCTCTTAATAGAAGCCATCAGCGAGGTAAGGAAGGATGACTTTAAAGGAAATCAAATCAAATCAATGCTTATACAACCAATTTCATTTATTTCGTTTTATTATTTCAGCCTCCAACAAGAGATTCCAGTGCGGATGCACTTCGAGATTTGGTGGAGCTGATATTTTCAAAATTGGTAAAGTCTGCCCGTGAAATATATTTATTTCAGTATTTGATTTGTTAGGATGTTGTTGTTGTTTCTAATGGCACTTGCCATGGTCAAGCTCGCTCAGTTATTTTAAGCAGTGAGTGCGTTTCTTGTTTTAAATAGCACCGACTAGGACAAAGAATATATCTTAGCTACTTACACATCATAGTCGCTTGCACAGCCCTTTTTTACAGGGGCTGTTCATGATGTAATCACACATCTCACAGATAGAAATTATGAGGAACAACCATGTCTAAACCGGGACTTGCGCCAGGACTTCGGCATTTTAAAGGATAAAAACAGTTGGCAAGAGGAATCTTACAATTTGTTATACACATGAATCTTTAAAACAAACGATGAAAAATTTCTTGCGCTTTGCTACATAATTTAAGAAACTCGCCAGATTCTTCCATAAAACTCAATACATAATAAATATTGTGATATTAATGTACCAGTTTAAAAAACTGGAGCTAGAAACGGATCCTTGTGCCACACCAATCATTCACTTATTCTGTATGATATACGTTATTCGATCGAGTACCGATAGACCTCATTTTTATATTTGTCTATATTGAAACAATAATGAAATAAGTATGCAAAGATCTAACTTCATTTTAACCTTTTGAATTCGGAAAAGTAATTCGATGCATAATTATTAACTTGAAACAAAGACTTTATTGTTGCGAAAAAATAATAATTTATATAATCATTTAAATGAGAAACTTGAAAGGTATACGGTATTGGGATTTATGGATCAAGTGATGCTGCTTTGGTTAGGACATATTGATGTTTCCGAAATTTAAGGGCAAAAAATATTTTTACTTGCTTTAACCAGCATTTCAATACTATTACGTATGCTTCTTTGAAAGCCGATGCGTTTTTTAAAGGTTGATCCACTTTTACCAGTATTGTTTTTTTTATGTAAGTTTTTTTGAAAGCAGATGTGTTTTTAAAAAGCTGAGGAAGGACTATGACATCATAGCTGCTATTTCATCTCAAAATTGGTCTAGCTCCAAAACTTTG
>JAOUZG010037017.1:2188277-2210516 GCA_026289955.1 Argiope argentata
AGAGAGAGAGAGAGAGAGAGAGAGAGAGAGAGAGAGAGAGAGAGAGAGAGAGAGAGAGAGAGAAGAATCGTGATTATTTCAAAACGGTTTAAACTGGTTAATGACGGTAATTAAAACCAATAATAGAAAGTAAAAATGTTCTCACTTGATAACTTGAAATTTTCGATCTTAAATTTCCTTTTATTAAATATATTTTCTTTTATTTTTTTTAAATTGAATTTTCGTAAAAAATTAGCTTTTTGCACTCTGAAAAGTAATTAGATGCGTTGTTATTCTCCCTAATTCTATCTACTTTGTTTAGTGCTCGAATATATACATATGTATGTGTATAAGTTTTAATTTTAATTTCCCCTAAAAAGTAAGCTACATATTTTTACAACTCTGAAGGCATTTTTAACAATAAAAATTAAAAATTAAATAAATAAACTTCTACATGATAGATCGTCTTGAATGATAATCGGGCCTCACATCCAAAAATGCAAACGGTTAATCTACCTCTTTTTACCATTTTGTAGGTTTTTTGAACAATCAAAATTAAAACATAATTAATAAAAATGTTTAAAAGATGCTTCGCTTCGAATGTTGCCAAAGAGGAGACATCCGATCTCAAAGGAATGTAGTGTTCCATACTTCCTTAGTAATAATAGAAATTGATATTTATTCTGTTATCATGTGAGGACATGATGTTGTTTTGGGTAGGAGGTTTTGGTGTATCCGAAATTTGAAGGCAAGAAATATTCATCTTTCCATTGGTAGAAAGCGAGTCACCTGACCCATGACATTTTAGTTTTGCTTTGCCAGTATTGCTTGAGATATTTAATTAAATTTATTACCAATTGCTTATAGTTTGTTGTTTCATGAAATGACGTCATCTTCCAATTTGTTTCTTGATTTTAAAAAATTAATCTCGAGGTCAGAAAATTATTGGATTTTTGGGGGAATTTTTTAATTAGTTTTAACTATCGCAATTTTGTAAAACGCAACTTATATTTATTCTTTAATGATATTATAAGCGCATTCTTACTAATTTGTATTTCTCAAAATACTGTAAATATTAGAATATAATTTTAATATCAAATCTTCAGTTCATTCATTGTATTTTACAACATATACAATAGCTTCCAGTAATGGTGAACTTTTCGTCGAAATTACTGTTTTTTTAATCTTAAAATCGGTCGGGCCCAAAAACTTTGTTTGCCAGCTAGAAAAATTGAAAATGAAAGTTTAAAAAATTATTATTATTAGAGTGTGGGTGTGTGTGTGTGTGTGAGAGAGAGAGAGAGAGAGAAGTCTCGTAATTTTTCAAATCCGTTTAAACTGGTTAATAAATCAAATTGATTAAGACCAATAATCACTTCAAAATTAAGTGGTCCGTCCCAAAATAGCTCTAGTGTTTACAATGGACATTAACATAAACCAAACCATCAAAATGAGGAGAACTGGAAGGATAAGATTCGATACACAGATTTGAAATCTTTAGTGTAGATACTTATCAACTTTTGAGCCAAATACAAATACAACCATGGATTGATTGTATGTCCATCTATAATTTCAGAAACATGTAAATGGGATAGTTAAAAAATGACGTAGATAAATTAATTTAGTTATAAAATTTTGTAACTAGAAGTGTAGTTTCGAGTAAAATTTTTGTCTCAATTTGTATAGAAAAAAATGTCTAAAACAGAAATTTGATTTTCGAATACTATTAACCGCATGCCAGGGGTTAATAGCCAAATAAATTGCCGAGGATAGTAAAAAATTCAATAAAAATGCTAAATTAACGCCAACAGTTATTTTTTTGTAATTATTTTTTGCCAATGACATGTAAAGAGCGTGAGTTTATTCCCTAGCATAAGTTTGTTGGAGAGTATGCGAGAAAGTTTGGGAAAGACTACTCCCTCTGATTTATTCTCAGTGAAAGATTTGGTGATCATCTAGCAATATTGCCGCCAAAAAAAAAAAAACTACAAATGAAGCACCATAATATGGAATATAGAGATTAAGAGAAATCAAGAAAATAAATGATATAAATATTCTGTATTTCTGATTGAAGATTCGTCGAAACCTTAAGTTCATGGGTTGCTCTTTTACAGGACGAAGACGGGGACGGGGTCATCACTTACGAAGAATTCGAAAAGATATCCCTGAGAGACTGGACGATAATGGAAATGTTTGGTCAGTGCTTACCGGATCACCGGGTGAGTCCTCACCACTTTTTCAATTTTTAGATTTTGTGATACTGGATCACACACTTTTCATTTTTTCTGTATGATGGTAATCGTTAAAAAAATCATTAATAAAAATAAAATGATGGTAATCTTTAAAAAAAAAACTATCTCCCAGAGTTTGATGAAATTGTTCATTCTCTCATTCTCAAAACTGGATGGCACATTTTCGGAATTTATGTCTGCTTATCTGCGAACTCAATGACTGAAAAGATAAAGATTAAAATGAAATCTTCTATGCATATTTCAGTGTATCATGTCAGAGCATCATTTCTTGAACGGCCAACCACCACGTGCTCGTGCAAGTTAAATTATATTTTTATTCATTTTAATGGTTTCATTGAATGAGTCGCTTTAGTATTGCAAACGATTCCAAAAGAACTTTGTCTCGAATTTATTGTATAAAAAATATCACATTTCCTATTTATTTCATTTCATATAATTACGCGCTCAAAATGACATTTTTCTAGGTTTTATTTGCTGTAGTCATTAACTTATTCTTTGAAATCAGAGCTTTTTTAAATGAGAAGGCATCAAGTTAGTAAAAGCTGATTTTTTGAGATGCTTTTGTAGATAATAAAATTTTTATTTTTCGCCTACGGCTTTTTGTTAACGCCCAAACCTCATTCCCAAAACAGCATCATTTTCGGACATGATAAAAACGGGGAGGGGGTACAGACGCCAAATTTGATATGAGTTTTCACCAAGTTTGAAGAACATGACCAAGTTTAATTCATATAAATCGCTGCGTTTTTGAATTATTGAGTTTGAATGCCAGCAAATGGGAGGAAAAAACCTTTGACAAATTTGGTACTTGATAAGAATCTATATTTTTAATCCTAAATCTGTGCATCAAATTTTATTCTTTTAGATTTCAGTGTTGTAACTTTTTATGTTCCTTTACACTCAAACAAATGGACGAACTTCTTTTAATGAATTTAGTTCGAAATTCGATACAAATCTGCTTATGTGGGAGGTCAAAAGTTTGTTTGTGTAGTTTTGTGGTCAAGGATAAACGCGTTTGCAGACAGACCTCATTTCAAAAATGAGGTAAGATATGATATTTGGAGATTCATTAAAATCCAAATCTGGAATGCTTTGATGATTATAACACAGGGTGGATATAATTAAAGTTCCACTTTAAAATGGTCATAAAAGTAAAATTAACTGGACTAAATGCTATCAAACTTGGTAATAGTTTAAAGGGGGGCATGGAAATTTCTTTACTATAAAACCTCTCATTATCGGGGATGGGGAAGGGTGGCGCTGTATATAATATTGTTAAACAAAATAAGACATCATACACCTAAACATTCCTCTTTGATATGCTAAGAGCTACAGTTGAGAATGTATTAATACGATGTAACTTTCATTTATGAAATGGAGAAAACTAAATTGAACATGCTTTATAGAACATTTCAGAAATGATTAAATACATTTTAAAACAACGTCTTCCTGTCTTAGTTTGTCTGACAATATTTCATACACGAGGAAGATGTGATGTCTCTGTGTAAGGACACCGGCGTTATAACCTCTCTGTATTTAATATTGTTACAAGCTGGCGAACGCCACGCAAATGCGCCAAAGGAGAAGGCATTGGTGGTGGCTGTGAAATGCTTGGCGATAGCCGAGTTGATTTGGCGAAAAGAATAATCTGGTAGCCGCTGGATTTTTCATGAAGCTCCGCCTGTTTCCAAGCGCTCACTCGCTCGGCAATATAATTGATGAGTAGCTGTAGTTTCAACAGTTGAGAGTTTTCTCTCAGAAGAGAAGCATCTCACTGGACTAGTGGATTACTTTTCTCACTTGTTATTAGTGAGCTGTGTTTATGTTTACTGTTAACGTTGTATAATTGAGTTCGCTGGGATTTACTGTTTAATGTGCTATATACGATATATGTTTTGCAGTCTGTTTATTGGGCGTGAGGCTTGCATTTACGTTGTAAGTGACTGTTGACTGCTGGATTGTGTTTATCTGAAGTCTTACTTTATCAATACATCCTGTAAATAACTGTAAATAAATTTGTTTGCGCTATCCTCAATTATAGTTCATTCAATCCGAACCCGCTGCATTAATAACGTTAACAATATATATTTTGTATACTAGAAGGTAATAATGACTTGTTTTATAAATTTATCACCTACATTTGAATTTTATCTTAATATTTGTTAACTGCCTTTAAACTTTATTTTGCAAGCGTCCTGTGCAGGTAATGTTATGGCATAGCATTAACATAATCATTTACTCTTATAGCACAGAGCTGCATTTTTAGTCCTCTTGGAATCTGATCAAGAAATAAAAGGAAACCCGGAGTCAAATGTCTCTGGGCATTGCGCTTGATTCCTGAAAGAAGTTCTCGACTCCATGTATTCGGTATGACAAAACATTTTTGGACTTTTTGTTCTGTATTTAATCTGGATATATTCAAATTATGTTTCTTAAAGAGTTTTATAGTGAGAGAAATAGAATCCCTGCAATAAAATACATTTATTGAAAGGTGAAGTTTAGAATTATTTATAAAAATTATCTTTTCAACTTTTATAGTTTATGGTTGTCACTGCATTCTATAACGTAGTATGTCAATTATCGACTTATTGTTACGTTTTTAGTGTAGCGGGTTCGAGTTGAATGGACTTTACTTGAGGAGAGCGTAAACAAATTTATTTACAGCTATTTACAGGATGACTTGAGAAAGAAAAACTTCCTATAAATACAATCCAGCAGTCAAAAGTCACTTACAGCGTAAATGCAAGTCTTACGCACAATAAAAACAGACTTCAAAACAGATATCGTATAGCACAGCAAACAGTAAATCACAGCGAGCTCAATTACACAACGTTAACAGCAAACGTAAACACAGCTCACTAATAACAAGCGGGAAAAGTAATCCGCGTGTCCAACGAGTCGCCACTCTTTCGAGAGGAAAACTGCCAAACTGCGGCAATTCGTCCCTTATATAGCCGAGAGAGCGAACGCCCAGGAGCAACGCAGCGCACCGTGAACGATCTGGGGGCTACCAGAATATTCTCGTCACCAAATTCACTCGGCTGGCACGGAGCTCTTCGTCAAGCGTCGCCAACGCTTTCTCCTTTGCTCGCCCGCTTGTAAAAAAATATGTTTAGACATGTATATATTACGAAACTTATTTAAATTATAGTTATTATATTTTTATTCAATTTACAAAAAATGTATATATTTTATACTTTTTAAAATGCTATTAATGAATTTAATTGTATAGTAACTAATTTTAATACTCTGATGTACTTGAATGTGTAATATTCAGACCGGCTGAAAAATTATATCATGAAACATAATCTTGAATATTAAATTTTGTATTTGGATTGCTCAAGAACCGGAATGGCATGAATATTACATACATAATATTCATACTAAGTTTTAATTATTTATATTATAACTATTGTCATTAAAAGTTTATTATTAGTTTTTATAGAGTCAGTTTCAAAAATCACGAAGTGCTCATAAAAAGAAAAATTACCAAACCCTCACACATCCTAAGGTGATGTATAGAAAGTGTGAAACAATGTTTTATATTGAGTACAAATAGTCAAAGTTTATTTTTCTAAATAGGTAGAAAAACAACTTATATTTGTATTGAAAAATTAGTAAGAAAAAAAAAGCAGCAATTGGAAACTAATTTGATAGTTTGAAACAAAAATTTGATTAATAAATCAGATGGAATAAATTTCATCAATTAAGTCACATTAGCATATTTCAGCATCCCATTTTAATGACAGTGGCTCTTCTTATGTTTTCTTTATCATATTACTATAATTAAAAACTGTAAATTGGAGTTTTTGGTAATAACTAAAATTATATTTCATTTTTTATTTATTCATCGTAATTATACAAATGTGGTTTTTCAGTTATTGGCACGAAAGGGAAAGCAACTCTGTAACAAGAAACTTTTAAATGCTTTGTTTTTGAGGGTTATCCCAAACCCATTTGTTAAAAAAAAATTACAAGTTTTTATATAGTAAATGAAATTGGTCAGAGAATATAATATATCCGATAACATATGAATTATTCTAGGAGCTTAAAAATTTTCCAAATTCATTAATGGTGAAAATTTGACTAATGACCCATAAACTAATTTTATAGCATAAAAATTCATAACATTTTCCATTAGGTTTTCTGTTTCTTATCCCCCCCCCCCACTCTTTCTGAAAAACAGTAATTTTTTATGTAAATTCTATTAAACGTGATTAAAATCATATCTATACATAGCATAAAATGAAGTCTCCTGAAAGCGTCTCTATGTTGGAAACAAAAACTCGAAAAATTGTAAAAGGACTTTGGAGATATTTATACCATTTTGTAGAGCAATCATTGGTGAAGGTGATTTTAACTTATTTACACATGCGTGGAAACCTCAAACTGCGCATGCACAAATAGCAAAAGCTGTGGTATGCATATGCGATATATTTCTTTGTTGATCTCTGCGTTTAAACAACGATGAAAATCTCATTATGTTGAAAAAAAAGGAAATCCTACTTCGAAATGATCTTACGCGTTTTGTCTACGGACATATCATATTTTTACATTTGTAGCAGTCTAAATATTTCAGAAAGTTTGCTATAAAAAATTGTTTTGTAGCTATTTTTGATAATTTCTAAACATATTTTTTAAATATTTGCTTGATTTTGCGTAACATGCCTGTGTCATATTGGACGGAGGCTAGACTTGTTAAAAACTTATTTTTCTTCTTGGATACTATGCCATGGGCAACGCCGTGTTGTTACTACTAGTTATATATAAAGCATATTTCTATTTTAGTTTTGAAATTATATTGAAATACCTGCGAAATAAATATATTGGCTATAAATGGCTATAAATTTATTTTGTAAACAAACGACAGAAAAAAAAGTCTGATACAATATAGAGGACCACTTCAAGATTTGTTTGAATTCATTATAATTGATATATGCTATTATCTTTGGCCATGAAGGCAACTTTCAAATGGTCCTCTTACGTTTGGCTTTCTGAAGCTTGAATAATAATCGTAAAGATTAATGACAGTCACATTCGTGTCCTATTTGTTTCTACGTATATAATTTCGAAATTATTTCTTGAGATTTCATTTCATTTGGAAAAGTTGATAGACTGTTTCAACATCTATTTTGTGCACAAATGAGCGTACGAAAAATACGTACATTTAATTCCTTACATGGTGAAATGGCTGTCTGTATGTACATATATTCGCAATGAGTCTGTATTTCGTACACAAACGAAAGTATAAGCGTTCTTTTGCATTGTGCCCAAATACTTTCTTTTGGATCTTGAACTGAAGAAAAGTATAGCCAATTCCCTTTAATAATTTTGTTTTGAGTAGCTTCAAATATTTAAAATCGAAGATCCTTTCTGTCGATTTTTATATCTACTTTTACGCTCTTGTAGTGGTGGCTGGACCATTAAGACTGCAGAGCTGCAGTATTTTTACAATTTTTGTATTCAGTGGTCTTTGCTTATTTATCATGAAGAGAGCAAAGTGATAAAAAGTAATAGAAACAAAAAATAACAATAAACTCGTGAAAATAAGGAAATTAACTTACAATTAAATGAAACGCAAATGGCGGTGATTCTTCGTGCAGATTATGAAAACAAATTGGTAAGTTTATAGATTTAAAAAAAGTAATTATTTTTCAAACTTTTAAATTTGGTCATGAGAGACCCAGTTTGGAGCGTGGATCATTTTACTCCCCCTTCCCACTTATAACTTTTCATATTGCCCTGTTTTTTTTTGTTTTGTTTTTTTTTTAATCATTTGAGAACACGATGTTATTTAGGTTAGGAGGTTTTGATGTCTCCAAAATCAACGCTCAAAAAATATTTTTACCTGCTTTTACCAGAATTGCATTTTTATTACCTATGATTATTTGGCAGCGGATGCGTTTTTAAAAGGTAGACCGACTTTAACCAATATTGCTTTATTATTCCGTATGCTTCTTTGAAAGCAGGAATGATTTTAAAAGGTTGACCTGATTTTACCAGTATTGTTTTATTACTACGACAGTGGATGCGTTTTTAAAAGGTTGACAAAGAACTATGATATCATAGCTGTTATTTCTTTTCAAAATGGTGTCGAACTCCTTAAGTTTGTTAGTCAGTCAGAAAAATTAAAAATGAAAGTTATAAAAAATTGTATATATATATAATATGTGTGTGTGTGTGTGTATGTATATATAAAGAGAGAGAGAGAGAGAAGTCTCATGATTGTTTCAAACCGGTTTAAACTAGATAAACTTAAATTAATTAAGATAAATAATTACTTAAAAATAGTAATGTTCTCAGGTGATAAGTTGAAATTTGCGATCGAAAATTTCATTTTCTTTTTTTACATTTTTCTCTCTCATGGGATATTTGAGTTTTGGCTTAGATTCCTGTTGCTTTACAGGGAATGCATATGCTTAAAAAATTAATATTCAAAAACGTTGTGATGAAAATTTTTATTTTAAGATATGATTATTTAAAATTTAAGAAATTAATTTTTATAAGTAAGATATGATTGATCTTTGAATGAATGTTATTATTCTAGTTGAGCGAAAATAAAACTGGATGTGATGAAGGATTCTTAACAATTTTATTTCCTTAATTATTTCACCATTAATATAACTTTCTTTTCATTAAACTGCAAAGAATTTATATCGTATAATAGTTATTCATATGTTTTAAATGCAAGAAACATCATGTGTCAGTTTTTTAGTGTGTGTACTTTACTGTAAGCGTCAAAGACATTCGACCTCTGGTTTTGAGAAATATATTAACTTTAGATCTTAATGAATGCCTAACATAAATCATATATATCCGTCATAAATCATAACAGATATCTGTAAACTACAGGCTCCGTTGAGGCAATGTGTGACGTAATTGCTGCGTCGCTCATCATTTGGGTATGCTTCTAAAAATATTTTTCTCTATACCTTCTCTTAGGAACGCTCTTGCTTACACTGCCTTGTTCAAGCATGTAATAAAATTCAAATATTAATATCTTTAGTTAAATTAATGAAATTATTTTTCTAAAACGTTGCAATAATTGGAGTCCGGACAAATACACGCAACCCCAATCACGGCAATCTTCAAGACCATAAGTTCATATAAAACTTTAAATTTTGTGATTCTTAAAATATCATTGTCGGCCGTTTTTAATGTGACAGTGATTCGTCTGTATATCTATTTAGCATGGAAATTATGAATGTGAATTTAAATCCCGATTGTTTTATGCATGAAAGAAAGGACTCGGACTAAACTTGAAATAGATTTATAATTTCAACTTTAAATAACCTTAATTCATTCAGCACAAAACAGAACAAACAGAAAAGTATAAGTCTTTTTTTTATACAATATGTAAGATTGACCCACTATATACATATTAGTATCTGTACAGATAAAATATTCTAAGTAACATGCTGTGCATCAGAAATTTACAATCTGTAACACACACTATCGAGATCACAATTCCTTAAATTTCTTTTGTAAGAGGTGACTTTTATTTCAAATTACAGAGCCAAATAAAAAGATGCAATTATTTACCATCATTAAAAAGAATAAATGCATCTGCATTTGCATTTTAATTTTATTGATATTATAAACTTCGCATAAATAATAAATTTTCATAAATGCTTTTTATATCATTTAAATCATTAATTAATCGGGAACACAATGGTTTCGCCAAATGTTCGCCAAATTGCAATTTCTTCTGCCAGGAACTTGTTAAATTCTCATTAATTCACATTGGTGAAGAAATCATTATAACGATAGAGAAAGAATCGTCGTTTTGGTGACAGTAGTTAATATTTCCAGAGATTTCATTAATTTTTTCATTTAAATGAAATTAATAAAGTTAATTCGTGCACATATTGCCTACAAATCCTGAACTGAACCATATCGTGAATCCTTACGCATTTTTCAATTATTATTTGCAACATTAAAAACAATTTTTTGAACTAGGAAATTAAAATTTAGTTTAGTTTTCTTTGGTAATGTGATTCCAATTCTTAAATGGTTGTCTTAAAAGAATTTTTATTAGCTCTTTAATTTTTTTTTCTTAAAATACTTAATTCGGGTTTTTTTGTTATGTTAGCATCATTCCTGTATGCTATTGTTAATAGTGAAATTTAATTTATATGACATCATTATTATTCAGAAAGTAAAACGTATATACTTAATTTTATAGGATAAGCTTATAGATAATTAGATAAAATACTAGCATCACCATATTTTCACATTTGTGGCAATCACTTCAGTATGTAATTCTCAAGGCCTTGCCTAAAATTGCTCATTTTAAAATTACCCTAAGAAATTTTTAAAAAGGAAAAATAGTACCTTAAATTTGTATGTGCACTTGAGCAATAGTTTCTATTTTAGATGAATGCGTTTAAATTAACAAACCACTCCCCTAATAAATTTTTAATTGCCTTGTTAATATTATTTGTTCTTTATGTTGTATAAATATGAAAAAGCTACTAAGTTATTCAGGTTGACGGTGCCTCTGATTTTATATATGTTAATAAACATTCACAAAGGTAAGGTAAATCTAGCTTAAAAATTTCTCTTTAGAATTTCTGAAATTTGGTAATTCAAATAAAATTCACATAAACTTGAAATAAATTTTGTAAATGTTGTCGCCTAAACTAAATCGTCTGCCAAAATCCAAACGAGAAGGCAGTCTTTTTTATATTAAAATTGTTTGCGCTAAAGACTAATGTTAAAAAATGTTAAACAACAAATGTTAAACTATAAAATGTTAGATCTATTGAAATTTTAAACAACATAATGTCACGTGAAATAGTCAATTTTTGATACAAACAACAACCTCTAAAAAGCAATTTTAAGCAACTCAAACTGTTTTTTAAAACTAAGCACATCCAGAGCAGTAAATATTATAATGTATCAAAAGAAGATAAGGTAAAAAGGTCTCAGCTGTCTTATGAAGTCGTTGAGCACAAAATTTTATTCCAGATTTTATAAATCAAGAGACGCTGTGAAATAAAAGTCACCTCCTTTAAGCAAGCCATTTGAGCTTTCATATGAGTAACAAAGTACAATTATACAATATAGTTTGCAAACATTTAAATAATATACAATTTTTAACAACTTTATCGCCTCACGATGGAAAAAATAGCAAATCGAGTGAGTGCAAAGAAAAAAGTATTAAGACAGAAGTTTTAAAATTTCTCTTTACAGTTGAAACGCATTTTTAAACTGACACTACTATTGGATAGTAATATCATTTAAATATTTTTTATTTACATAGCAAGAACAAAATATCTAAGATATTTTAAAATTGAGAGTTTGGGTATTTGTCATTAAAAACTTGGCATGTATGTAATAAAAATTCGATAAGCACTTTCAGTTTCGTAACATTTACTTTGATCATCCAACAAGCATCTTCTTTTACGTCATCAGCTTAAAAGTGTAATTTTCTACGATTAATTTCTGCTCTTAATATTATTTTTTTAGTTTATACGTTAGAACAATAAATTTTTACCAGCAAATTTCAACTCTAACATCAAGAGAAGGCCAACAAATAAGTTGTGAATATGTATTTTTTTGCCAAAATATATCTGTTTGAAACATTGATCAGCTATGAATTTTAATCCCATTTCCATAAGAAAGAATGACAAAGATATTGGCATTAATGTCGGATTTTTATAAGATTGAATATATTTATTTATGAACTATATTTAAAAAATGTATTTATTTTTGGATCTAAAGAGTAAAATAAATGATTTTAGAAGCTGGTAATATGCGAACGCTGATTCTAAAATCAAGTTAGTAAAGAAATAATTTAAGAACGCTAAGTAATATAAATTAAATTTGCTAACGATCTGCAGGGTGTCCTAAAATTACATACAGATTGGAAATTGCCACTATTCATGCAATAAAGGGTTGGCAACCTAATTTAAAATAACCATTTTGACAGCCGATAGTTTGCGGTTAGTAAACAAGAAAAGTTACGCACTAGAAAAACGTGTTCTCAATGTTGATGAATATTTCAAAAATAAAGAAAGTATGGCGGCCACAGTTTGAAAATTTGAGAATTGGCCCCCTAGATCGTGTGCTTTAAGACCGTTAGATTTCTTTATATGGGTTATTTGAAGTTAAAGATATATTAAAACAAGCCCATAAGCATATGCGCATTGAAGAAGGAAATTCAACGCAAAACCAACAAAATTCAGTCAAATTTATGCAAAATGATCGTGAAAAATTTCGACAAAAGAGTATGTAAGTATCAACAAAGCCATAGAGGCCATTTTCCCTATGTGTTCTGCTATACATAACTCTTTCCTGTCTACTTTCCCATTCAATAAAAATATAACAACTCAAAGAAAAAAAATTGTGTTTATTATTTAATATAAACCTTAAGTTAACACTTTGTTTTATCGGGTAATAAGTAATTTTTACTAACTCTAAACTACCAGCTGGCAAATGTTTTTTAATAGGGTTGCCACAACTTTGCTAAACAAATGGTGTAAAATTCTAATCTTATGTTAATTTTAGGACACCAATTATAAATATCAATTAAAAAAACATTTGTAAATTTAGCTGCTTTTGAAAAAAATCGTGAGCTGTTTATTGAAACGTAATTTGCTTATATTTTAGGAAATTATCAGAAAGGATTTAATATACAAGGAAGAAATCTATAATAAATTGTACAGCAATTTCGAGAAAATTTACATATAATTAGCTTCTTGGAAATAAAGTTCAACAAAACTACAGTACCTACATGACTAGGAAAAACGATTTAACTATCGTTTCTTAGGCATCATAATTGAAGTTACTAAGCAACAAATAAACACTAAAAACAAAAGCGATATCTAAAATTTATATTTATAAAAAAAAAACATCTCCATTATAACAAATAACGAAAGCATACTTTTATCTTTCTATAAAGCTGTTAATCAGGATTCGAGTAGATCCATTTGATTCTCTTCGGGAAATTACACTCAACTGATACATTTGGTGGCATACTTTTCATAAAGAATTACTATAGTATAGTAAAACTGCGGAGTTAAATTCCCTCCCAACGAATGTAGCAATGTAGTCTTAAAGGTTCTGTAAACCCACTAACACAGTAACCTATCCTTGGCTATTGAGTATCACAGTATTTTCCTATTATAAATATATTTTAACTCAAGAAAAATTAATTTTAAGCTGAAACATTGAATAATTAAATTGAGTGATGAAAGATTATAAATTTGGATAAAATCAGTTCCTATGTTTTATATCAAAAAATAAGTAATAATTTTTATGGTAAAAATAATAATAAATTTTCGTTCACAGACGTGAACAACTATTTACACTGCCTACGAGGAAACGAAAAATTAGTTTGCTTTGATTATGAAACCAAAAATATGACAGTTTATGCAATAAAGTGGAATTAATTACGTAAATTATAAATCAACAATTCAGATGATCAGATTACAGAGTGTCTCAATATATTTATCCTGATTTAATAAAGTTTTTTCACTCTAGAGATAGCATAAATTTTTATTTTCATTCGTAAATAAAGTGAAACAATCATTATTAGCTACAAGTAACTGACTTGATTCGACAAAAAAAAAAAAAAACGTTTTTTAAAAATGACTTTTCATATATGGTCAATTGGGATTACTCCATTTGAAGACAACCACCAATAATTTTGATTATTTTGATCTCCAAAATCATTTCGTAAGATCAATAATGTCAGTATTGCTTTTTAATCTAGAAAAATGGTTTTTATTAAATAAATGGAATAATGTTTTCTGCTGTAAACTAATACGAAACGAACCAAAATGATTCAAATCGAATTCTACAATCTCACCAAAATCTACCAACAGATTGATCAATTATTGGATACAAAATTTCTTCATATATACACATATATATGTGTGTGTGTTTATGCGAAATAATATTTGAAAATTTTAAAAAAAATCTTTGTCAAAATATTGCGTCATATATTCCACGTGCCGTGTTTTTGCTGTTGTAAACATATTCTTCTACAGGGTCACGTGTGAGAATTTCAATCAAAATCAACACGTGTTAGATTTATGAGAATCTCATAAGATTATAAGACCAGGGATAAATGATTTCATGTTATTTACTCCCTTTTTACCTTTTTCTGTTTTTGTGTCGTACTGTGAGCGGATGTATTTTGCCTTCGCTGCTTGTACATAATATGTGCATCATGCATTTCGAGATGCAACAAAACGAACATTAAAAGTAGAGAAAGAGTAGGAAGAGGAAATTCAACAAATCCTCTTCCTGATTTCGATCACGACTCTACCATCTGGTTCAAATATTCGTGTAGCCTCTAAAACGATATTTGTGAAATCGTTCGAGAAGTCAAGATGAATGTTTGTCTCTGATAGCGAAGAGTTGAAACCCAAGCCACAACTGAATTCGTTTATAATATGCAAATTCCTGCAGGGGCATAAGCCAAAGATATATAATCCTTATATTGAGTACCTTAAACCTTTGACTACCGATATGGTCTGAATCGACCGAGTACATTCTACTATGGCAGGTCAATTTCTGTTCCAAACGATGAAATCGGGATTTAAAACGAGTTATCAACAGGGATATTATCATTTTACATCTTGTCCTTTTCTTTTGAAACAGAAAGTGAAAAAGCAGAATAAAATTTGTGTTATCATTTAGATCGGGTCATTAGTGAAAGGGTTAAATAATACTTGCTAAAATTTAGTGTCCAAGAATGATATTTGTAAACTTAGTAGTGTAGCGTTTGAAGGTCGCGATACCAACCCGCAACGCAAGACCTGTAGCCGAGTAACATGACCATAATACAAAAGTCGACTTCGGTATCGTAGATGTTATCTGGCTTATAAGGCTAACGCTACAGTACTTCCCCATCAGTGAGTCGGCGAAGAAGTGAGCGATTTTGTATTGCGCCAAACGTTACGGCGAGTTGCTGCTTGCTCGTCAAGACTGACGATTTTCCTGCGGGTAGATGGCGCCACTACTATTGCAGAATGTTACGTTGTCAAGGTCACCAAAGTAGCGAACGAGCCCGCAACGCTAGGACCTGTAGCCGAGTAATATGACCATAATACAAAAGTTGACTTCGGAATCGTAGATGTTATTTGGAGTATAAAGCTAACGCTACAGTAGTAATGAAATTACAAGCAGTTTACATCAGGATAATTGTTTTGGGACACTCTGCATGTTTTGGCCTTAAATAAATATTTTACAAAAATATTTCAAATACTTTCACATTCTTCTATATGTAATTTTTATAACAATCATATTCAAGGTAAATTACCATTCAACGAAAACCAACAACTAGTCAATAAAGAGAACCGTCACAGACATCGTCCACATTATGATAACTGCTATGGAAATTGGTATCGCATTATTTCAAATAAGCAAGTTTAACGGGTGTTGTATTCATTTATCGATAAACATGCCCATCTTGAATGAACTTCTTTGGGAAATACCCTAAAGAAAAGTAGCTTTTCTTCAGTTTCCATAGCAACGAGCGATGGCAGACTTTGCCCGCCTCAGTTATGAGAATGAACTCACTGGAGGATATATAATGCGAATCGTTTTAAATAATTCTTATTAAAATTGAGAAGCTGAAAAACAAATTACTTGTTTTTTTTTAAATATGCTTAGATTAGTTATTGCGATAACCATCCATTCACACAGCAATTGCTTTCAGCTTTTGCGTTACAGAATGTGAAATGTAAACCCAACCGTTCCGAATGTTAGTGCGTGAATTTTCATTCAAGTAAGAATATTTTATTACTCGCAGAAACACTGTAAAAAATATCAGCTAGAACCTCAAGAATTCGTGCCAAATCTTACAAAAGGATTAATGAAATTTGTTTGTTTTTTTACCAGAACTATGGAAGAAGGTGAAAGGGGCACGCTGCGAAATTTTTAAAACATGTTTTTCATTTTTTATCTTTGGCACAATGAAGTTTTCTAGCGTGCCCCGGGGTTACAGAAACGTCTGGAAACGAGAAGGAATGATGGTAGACAGGAATTAAAAATGAGTCTTTAGATGAAGCACTCCATTTTGGCAGCAAGTTTGCACTCAGCCTCAGCGTTGTTGTACGATTCGATGGACTGGAAAATAAAAGAAATCAATTAGTTATTTCAAAAAATATTAAAAATGTTCATATCAAGCGTTGTTGTTTATAATGGTTCAACCATCACTTAAATTAAACTAATAATAACTCCCCCCACATCTTTTGGTGCTTGAAAAATTATTTATTTGTCTCAACATAAAACTTGCTATGCACTAATTATCAAATTGGCTGAACGGAATACTAAAGGCAGCACAGCCTAGGCGCTTCCCAGAACACCCAATCCCCCATCATTGGCACATACCATGCAACAGTGGTTTTAAACCGGATTCAGCATCTCTTGTTTTGTTTTGAAGTAGCCTTTTCTTTACTTTTCACGGACCATTCCCCTCATATATCCGACGTTTTAACCTGATCCCTAATGTATCCTGCCCTTGCGGAAATCTTGATGCTAAGCCGATTCACTACGCAACAGAATGTTTGCTGACTTCCTCCTTCCATATGACCAAGCCAACACCTGAACTAGAACGAGCTTGGTTCCTTGGTGTTGCCTCTTCCCAAGGATCCAGGACGAAAATTCAAAGAATGATTCGCCACATTGAAGAAAACAGAGATTTATTTAGATTTCATTAACACTATCTATAAGAGTAGCTCTACAAATCCATATATTTTTTTCTGTTATTTTTGTGTTTGTACATACCATTTTTTTAAACTTTTTGTGTTTTTCTTTTTTATTATTGTTTCTGTCCTCGTCCCTAAATTTTTCTTTTGTATTTTTACAATATTTCTCAAAAATTTGTAATTTCAAAGAAACTATAAATATGTTTTTGTGAACTAGCATAAGTCTTCAGTTTATCTCCAACAGCTAGCTTAATCAGACAAAGCCACTTTCCATTTAAATTTCAAACGGCTCACTGCCTCCATCTTTCTTTAATTCGAAACTAAAATCCCCTATTATTATTAAATTCTAACCAATAAATGTGAGACGTCGGACAACAGTTACTTTCATTATATCTTCCACTTCTTGCTCATATCACTGTTTAAATAACCAGGTGGTTATAGTTGCAGGGGCATGAAGCGGTGTTGTTTGTTTTGAAGTAGCCCCAACTAGTCCCAAGAGTACAACTTAGCTACTCATTTCTCACATTCGCTTGCACAGCCCCTTTTTACAGTAGGGCACATTTACATACCTTACAGATAGAACAAAGGAGAACAACCATGCCCGAACCGGGACTCGAACCCGGGACGGCCACATCACGGGGAAGACGCCCTATGCCTATGCCAGGAAACCGGCATATCAAGCGTTTATGTATGTATTGAAAAAGAAGAGAATAAATGTTTTAGAGAAATATAATTTAATATGCAGCAACAGCGGTTAGCGCTAGGTCCGAACTCCCAATCTTATGGTCCATGGCCGAGTAACATAACCATTAAGCAAAAGTGACACTTCAGCCCGAGGGTTGTTATCTGGCTTATAAAGGTTTCGCCACATACTCTCCCACCAGTGAGTCGTTGGTTAGAAGAACGATAAAATGCGCCAAGCTTATGACGAGAACGTGTTTGTGAGTTTTGGTGTTAATACAGATGTTAACAGTGGCATTTAATGCCCCTCGTGACTTTTTTTGTTGCCGATAGTGGGCGCCACAATAGCTGTAGGAATCTGCGTACAAAAGTTGCTGGTTCACCATTGCGGTGGTAGCAGATATTGCTAGGCCCGAACTCCCAATCTTATGGTTCGCAGCCGAGTAACATGACCGCCAAGCAAAAGTGACACTTCAGCCCGAGGGTTGTTATCTGGCTTATGAAGTTTCACCACATGTTCCCCCACCAGTGAGTCGGTGGTTAGAAGAACAATAAATTGCGCCAATCTTATGGCGAGAACGTGTATGTGAGTATTTGTGGGGATGTTAACTATCGTATTTAATGTCTTTCGCGGTCCTTTTTGTTGCCGATAGTGGGCGCCACAATAGCTGTACGAAACGGCGTACAAAGTTTGCTGGTTAACCATTGCGGTGGTAGCAGATACTGCAAGACCCGAACTCCCAATCTTATGGTTCGCAGCCAAATAACATGACCATCACGCAAAAGTGACACTTCAGCTCGAGGGTTGTTATCTGGCTTATAAAGATTTCACCACAAATATTATCATGGAAATTATGATGATGAAATTTTTGGGGAGAAGTTAGAAAAATACAAATTAAATTGAAAATTCAATTACATTTTAAATATAATTTATTTTTGAAACAATATATAGGAATGCGATGAGGCTTAATTTTCCCATATTATTGTTTTCAGTTCCTTACGCTTTTATGATTTTGTTTCGACCTCCAGATTTTTAATAAATAAATATATAATTATTTTTTAGCGCATTACTTAAACAATATTTGTAAAATTATTATTTCACTTTTTGTCTTTTATTATCCGCGTAAATATTTCTATTAAATAGTATTCATAAAAGTTTTATTCAGTTATAAGATTTGGCAACACCTACAAGTAATATCACATGATTTAATTTTCCAAATGTAAACAAAGGAGTCAAATTTGATTTGAGCATTAGAGATTTTGGTTAAATCCTAGTATACTGTACCACTTTGACGTCATTTTGAAAAATGTCGCCAAACGTCTGAACAACTCAACAGGAACCATAGTTTAGGCAACCGGCCGACGAGTATACTAGGATTATATCGAATTTTTGTTGCTGTAAATCCTACATTATTTACATTCAAGTTCAAGAAATTTAATTTCAACTTTTTTTTTCAATCCATCCACACATGATTTTTATCTTCAATGATTACAGCCGTACTGTTCGTCGAATTCGCTATCAAAATGATGGAGCAAACTAATTCAGTTTGCGAATGAATCAGTAGAAGTAAACTTTGGAAAACATCTTGGAAAAAAGTTAAGTGTTTTTGTAATTCTTCTTAGTATGCTCGCTTACTTTTATCGGTACAGCAAACATGAATATAACCCAAATGAGATAACTCAATTTTTTTTTGTCGTTGTAATGTGTGTGATTTACTTTGATTTACTTTCCAATCTGAGAATACTAAATACTTTAAAATACATCGATGTATTGATAACTTAGATAACTGCAAAGCATATTGTTTCTCTTAAAAGTTCTCGCATTATCATTTTTAATACATTATTCCAGCTTTACCTTCTAAATTGTTTCCTTTATGCGTTGAATTTGTCTTCATTTATAAGCACTAAAAACATTTTTTTGAACACATTTGATCGAAAGCATTTGATGATATTCTTTTTATACTGTCGAAATTAAAAGCGCCAAAAGAAAAACAATTTAGAATTTTCCTATTAATGTATTAATTTATCTTTTGATATTTTTATGATACTCATATCCTTTATTTAGATATGTAAATAATGTCTTCAAAATTCAATTTATTTATCTTGAAATTTCTTCTATTCACCTTATCAATGTCTGTTATAATTTTTTATTGATTTCCTTTATTTATTGAATCTGGCTTCTCATTGAATAAGAATTCATTTAAAAGACGGTCCTTAGATTAAAAAAATATATAATCTCTCTGATATAAGCAAAATCATCAGAAGCAAATCATTTAAGCTGAACAAAAATTGGGTATGATAAACCGCATAGGTTCCTCATTATATAGAGCGAAGCGAATATTTTTGAAACAGAAAAACTCCAAAGATTGATTAACAAACCTCTCACTAATCATTTTCAGATAGAAAAACTACATTTAACCCTCCTAATAGAATTTCAGAGAATTCTGATAACTTCTTGTTGCATTCTCCATTTTCATTTCGGAAGCGATAATTAACTGTAACACTTAAATACTCAGATGAGGGCGAATAATAAAACTATTTTGATCATTTCAAACAGGAAAATAAAAATAATGTTCCAAGTTACTCCTGTTCCAAAAAGAGCAGAAATAAGGGGAAAAGACAATATAGGTTATTAATGTGGGATGTTTTAATAATTTTCAAGTAATTTCAAAAGTTACGAATTATGACGAATTTATTTAACCTTTTGATAAGGTCTCATCTTATATGTGAAATAAACCGTTGTTTTAATATATATTAGAATTTATAAACTTCTATGATATGTTTGTATATACGCATGGCTTTGGCTTTTATATTACTTACTATTGTGAGTAAATAACATTAAAAAAAATCCATTTTGTCAATTAGATGCACAGTGAAAAAAGTCATAAGATTCGAAGGTTTAAGGATTCCTTGGTATACTTACATATTAGACCGTCCATCTTTATCGCCAAATTTGAAGTCATCGCCAATTAGTTGCTAAATAGCCAATTACGGCAAAAAACCGAAATTATTTTAAAAATTGTTCAAACCGTAACTGCCATCCGCCATTTTGTCGCTGTTGATCTTGATTCCCAAATTTAAATCTGTCGCCAATTAGTTACTAAACCGTTGGCGAAGACAGTCTAATATGTAAGTACCGTTATTCATTAATTAGATTTTTAAGAATTACACCTGCCATATTTATATTTGCAAATGTCAGTTGAAAATAGATATTTAAATATAATTTTGATAAATTTAGAAGTAGGGGTTTAAAACACGGTTATACTTTAACTTCTATTTCATTGTCCGATGCCTTTGAAAGATAAAGGTTATTTTATTGTGTTGTCAAAGACAGTAACAATTTTTTTAAAAAAAATATCTAATAAAACCTCTTTGTAGAAAGAAGGGTTTGATTTACGTTCGATGTTTTTAAAGACGCTATGTGACTACAAACCATTTTCCACATTTTTTAAAAAAAATAAATTTAGCTCAAAGCTGGATTTACGGATGTAGGAGTTAATGTCATGAAAAGTATTTTAAAATTTGAATGAGCTTTTTTTAATACTTTTTTATATTAAGTCATTTAATTAATTTTCATACGGTTTTTTTTGTACATTTTCTGCTTAATATCGAGAATTGTACACTTCAACAATCGTACATTCGATGCAATATCATTGTATATTTCGGCTTACCATCGACCTTTTATTGGGAAAATATAATTTTTAAATCGTTGTAAAATATAAATTATCCTCCTATTAATAAAAGTAATATGAAGTTTCTAGGTAGCATCACGGTTCTGATAAAGCTTGATAGAGCACCATACGCCAAAATCACTGTATACGATACTCTCTACTGTAAGTTGTTGTTTTTGTTGTTGTTATTAATGGCACTTGCATGAGCAAGCAAATTCTAAACCGAAAGGAGCGTCTCTTGTTTTCAAGTAGCACCAACTAGGGACAAGGGTAAGACTTAGCTACACACTTATCACAGTCGCTTGCACAGCCCCTTTTTGCAGGGGGGCATATTCACACACCTTAAGATAGAGTACAGAAGAACAACCATGCCTGAAACGGGATTCGAATCCGAGAGGCCCAGCTCTAGGGGAAGACGCGCTACCCCTGTGCCAAGCCATACGCCAAATTCTGTCTTCTCTCTATGACAAAATATTGTTCCTTGAATATATACCTCATTAGGTTCGAATTTTAATTCTAAGTATGCTCCTTAACTTAAAGGGTTGTTCAATTCGTAGTACCTAGAGAGCCATTTAATATGTGCTTCACCAACGAGAAAATACAATTGCAGTTTCTTCTAAAGGGTGATCCAAAATTAAAGCAAAATTTGAGTTTGCCACCATTTCTGAAGTTAAATTGTGTTAAAATATTTTTTAAAGTTTTATTAAAAAATTCAATTGACAGCTGATAGTTCATGGTTAGTCAAAATGGATCGTTACATGATAGAATAACGTGTTAACGCTAGATTTGAATTACTATCAAACTCGTTTTTTTTCTTTAAATTGTTATATTTTTATTTAATCGTAAAGCACACTGGATAGGGTTATGTATAAAATAACACATAGGGCAAATAGCCTACACAGCTTTTCTGGCGCATACGTCCTCTTTTGTAGAAATTTTCCATGGCGATTTTGCATAAATTTGGCTGAATATTGTTGATACAGCTTTGAACTT
>JAOUZG010037017.1:2228310-2239152 GCA_026289955.1 Argiope argentata
TTTTTTTTACTTTCCTTTATTGGCTTTATAAATTCACTCAAGAGTCAAGATGCGGTGATAAAGTATCAGATTAATCTTCAAGATTCATCTGGTTGCTGATTCGATTTTTCAAAGAATTTCGTTGTCATTTGTATTCCATTTTTCAAATGATATTTTGAAAAGTTCCTTATGAAAATTATTTGCAGTTTCTGTATTTAATTGTGTCCTATGAAACTATGATATATTATTTTAGGAAAAGTATTCAATATATTCCTCCAAGAAAGAACAAAAGCTCTGATTACCGAACTTTCCGAACTTTTATTGATATCGAACTTTCAAATTGCAATGTACACTTGAAGTTTGTTTTTAATATTTGTCTGTATATATGTTCGTTCATAACGTTAACGAACATAACGTTCTTTCGAACGAACGAAACGTTCATAACAAACGTGCATAACGTTCTTTCGAACAAAAATTTAAAAAATAAATGCCAGCCGTCAAAATTGCTCAAATAATATGACATTTTGTATTACTGCCATATTGAACAAGTGACGTACTTTTAGAAAACTTTTAGCAAAATAAATCTTTGATGTACTTCAATTTTTGAAAAAAATAATATACTTTTGAGGTGACTGATTTTTACTACAATATAATTATTTTTCAAAGGCATATTTTGCTTGAAAAATTGACACCGGGTTTTTTTTTTCGAAATAAACTTATAAACTATGCATTGTGCTTTTCTTAAAATTATTTTCGTTTTATCTAACTACGCAGTGAAATTTTTAAAAAATTAATTAAAAATGTAAAGCGGGTTGTTCCGAATATAGTCCATTATTCCAAATATATTCCATTCTCTCCATTATTCTCAAAGGTATGTAGATCCATTTATAGTTAAAAATTTGTAAAAATTAATTTGAAGGAAAAAAAAGGGAAATCGACATGAAGTTTTCACAGCTTCATTTATTGGTCTCTTATTCGAATGACTGTAATAACTATCCTATTTTTCTCGTAATTTCAATTTAAATCATCTTTGTTTCTTCCCCGAACACACAATATATTCATTGTGTTTGTTTATATTGAGTAACCCAACATCGACAAATTTATTTGTTTTCTTGTATTTTTCTTTTTAACTACTACTCTTTTCTCTTATTACTTTATTTTATAAGAGGGATTATTGATTACGAAACGCTTAGATACCTTAACACTACTTTTTTTTAAATGTCTGTTGTCTAAATTACCTTCCTGAAGACGAAAGGCTCCTCGTTGTAGACGGGGTTGAGACCGTTGGCGGGCACGAGGCGCGTTCGGAACTCTTTCCGAATGGTGTCGGTGGGCAGGCCGTACATGTCCACTTCGACGTAGGTGCCGACTTTCTTGTCGGAGAGGAACTGGCCGGAGATGACCCGCACCGAGCACTGGGCCGCGATCACACCGTCCACGGGAGACTCCGCGAAAGGGTCGAA
Organism: Argiope argentata; assembly: GCA_026289955.1. Lineage (NCBI taxonomy): Eukaryota > Metazoa > Arthropoda > Arachnida > Araneae > Araneidae > Argiope > Argiope argentata. The sequence goes on from JAOUZG010037017.1 coordinate 2,229,753, forward strand.
CGTCTTGTCGGGACGCCGCATGAAGTCCGGCTTCAGGAGGTACCTGCGCAGGACAATGAAAGAAAAAGCAATGCAGTGAAGAGAATTAACATTCTGTTGTTGTTATTCTCGTGTACTGCTTCATAAAGGAAGAAGGGCGCGGTAACTTATTGAGGGTAAGTCATAGAACAGACTCTCCTACCCGCCGCAAAGGCACGTGGATTAACCATCAGCACTGAATGACCGGACCACCGCAACAGTAATTAGCGGGAACTGTGGTTGAGTCTTAATGACCGTCACCGGCCACGGTATAACTCTCCCCGAAGGAAGTATGTCTTGTCATCGATATGAGGAGCCTAACACCCACCTAATTGTGTACCCACCAGGTTGGCGAGATCCAATCACCATACCTGAAACATCTCATCTCCAATTGCAAGATGCTGCCTGGGAGTTTTTGAGGGTATGGGCCCCTGCACATCTGAGGACAAAAGTCTGGTTTCTAGCTCATATATGTCGCAAACCCTTTTTATGGGGGGGATTAAATTCGTCCATTCCATTCCTTCATCTACAGATCGGAATTAAGATCTGTAACAGAGAACGATCACTTCTGACCTATTATCCCCAGTGGTATTACTCTCTATATGGAGGACTTTGTGACACGACAGAATTAACATGCTCCAGCCACTCCAGCCATACGGAGAGTCTTCAACTGGCAGATTCGAAATTGCAGTCCAGGAGATGCGAATCTAACGCCCTACCAACCAGGATATACCGGCCCTATTTAGCGTGTGAACATAAATGTAATCGTTATAAGTTGATAAAAGTCGATTTCCTGAGTGTGTCGTGGTAGGAGCTCGTTAAATCTGTCGTAATCGCAAAGTTCTCCATGTCGAGAGTAATACTGGGGGTACTGGGTCAGAGGTGACCGTTCTGTTCCAAGTCTAAATTACGATCTGAGATGCATGAATGAATACGCATGAATGAAGTCCGCCCCCTGAAAAGGGTTGTAATGTGTGTGTGTGTGTAGCTAAGTCGTAGTCTCGGCTCTAGATGGTGCTACTTGTAAAATAAAGAGGCGCTTATCTTAGGCTTAAAATCTGCTGATCATATCAGCAGGGGCTTGTCCATGGCAATGCCATTAGTAACAAAAAAGTCAATTTATGTACTTTAAACACTTTAATAAGCCAGGAAGCTGTTTGTGGGTGGTAAAAACTGTATATGCCACCCTTTTAAGGCACGGAAAAAAGAAAGATATTCAACGTACCCGCAGCCACCGTTGTATTCGAACTTTCCTTGGTTTAGTTGCATGGGCAAATCAGGCGTTTGGAAGTTCAGTGCCACCATTTGGCATCCAGCATTCCAAAAAATCTGAAAAGAAGAACAATTTTCTTATGGCAGTCCTTATTTTCTGCTTGATTTCTCATACTCTTTTATTCAACCCGTTCGCTGCCAACCACGAATATACTCGTGGTTGGCAGGGTGTTACCCATTTCCAGCCCGAATATACTCGTGATATTTTCAATATAGTATAACGTACAACTTGTCAAACTTGCAAACTTTTTATGGCCACAAACATAAATATACAATTGCACAAACTTGGAAAAAAAAGCCACAAATAAATTTTTTTAACAAAAATTCTACTTTATTTAACCCATTCGCTGCCAAGCCTAAATTGTATGAGGTTATTCCCATTGCCAACCACGAGTATACTCGTGTTTGATTTCTATACATATAAGTGAATATTTATGACAGAATATGTGCATTTATTCTGAAATAATAAAACTTAGGTAAACAATAACACTCAAAATAGAAATGGCAACGGGAATAACCTCATACAATTTAGGCTTGGCAGCGAATGGGTTAACTGGCTTAATTTTATCCGTGGAAGTTTGCAATCGATTTTTTGCTGACAAACTTATGTACTAAAGCTCTGAAATTTTGCATATTTGTGTATTCACGATGATAATACATTAAAAAAATATTCTGAGGAATTAATTATCGCGTTATAGTTATTATTTTTATATCATTTATTATCAATTAAATTTTAATTTCACACGAATATTATAATCTAGTAGTAAATATGATAAAAATTTATTGATTCTCAGATTATAATAATAAATTATAATTATATCTCATAATTTATAATAATAATAATAATAATAATAAATTTAATAATGTAATAATGTAATAATTAATTTATTAAATCAATTATTAATTATTACATTATTAATTAATAATCAATGTAATAATGTAATAGTTAATAATTAATTTTATAAAGTAATAATTAATACTTACTTTAATACTTTAATAATTAATAATTACTTTAATACTTTAATAATTAATAATTAATTTAATAATTTAATAATTACTAATTAATTTACTAATTTAATAACTAATAATTAACTATAATTTATAAATAAATTTAAATTTAATAATTTAAATGTTTAATAAAATAAAATTTAATTATTAAAAATTAAAAATAATTTATAATATAATTTAATAATTTAAATGTTTAATAAAATAAAATTAAATTATTAAAAATTAAAAATTAAAAATAATTTATGATATAATTTAATAATTAAAATTATAATAATAAATTATAATTAAAAGCCAAAAAATAGCAAATATTTTTAATAAAATGTTATTCTATTTTTAGTGCATTTCTAAAACTGTCTTACTTAAAGGTATTCACATGAAATTTATTTTTCTTTCTACATGATTCATTCAGTTTGAAATTATAAAAAAACTTACAATTATTTTCAGTTTAGTTTTATGCTCGACACGCTATTGTAGTTTTCTACTTCTTTGTAATGAAGTTATAAGTTATGAAAATATAGGTGAAAAGATTAACTTTAGGATTTATCTAATTATTAATTCTTAATGTAACCTTTAAATTTATATTATTCAAGTATTATTTTTTCTTAATTTTTAAAATTTTTTGTTAATATTTATATTCCGTCATAATTCATATTGAAGCAGATAATTCACACGATTCCAATAAAAGCGAAAATGTATGACTTGCAGTTTAAAAAAATAATGATTTATTCTTACCTGTGGAAGATAATTGCTTGAATCTGCTCTAGTGCCTTTCGGATAGATACGACTCAGTTGCCGCTTGTTGTAACTTGCAGAATTAAGGCAACTACAAACATTCCCTTTAAATTAGACATTTCATACCTTTTTAGGGTATTTTTATATTAATCGCATGCTAGTGACAAATTTTAGACTTCCTTGTATGTCAGCAAACAAATTTTAGCTTTGATTAACACATATTTGGGAAATTTTTTGAGTACAAATCGCTAATTAACCCTTTAACGGGCACAAGCTGTTTTCTTTCAAAATTTTGACTTTACATTATATTTGGAAAAGAGAATCTCATTTATAATCAAAAAAAGTATTTTTGCTAAAATTTTGTTGTTGGGGCTGTAGTTATTACAGGGGTGGAAACACATATTTTCCATTTTCCAAAACATCAATGCCATTTTACTGACTTATTCAATAAAAAAATATGAAATATAAATAATTTCACAAGTAAATGTGATTTTTGTAAAACTATTTATAATTAGTTATTTCAAAATTCAAAATGTATTTATTACACATGAAATAAGTGGTAGAAAAACCAAATGCAATTTAAATTACTAAATGCATTATTTTAAACTATTATGGTGAAATATCATAACAAGAAGCTGAACACAAAGTAACATTACATGTTGATCATTACACTTTTGTCCGTTTCTCGTTAGTTTTGGAGCTACAATATTTGCAAAATATTTTAAGGCGGTGGTAAGATATTTACCACAGCCTTAAAAAGGGTTAAAACAACTATTATGCAATTGATAGAGTCACTCCCCCCTTTTTGGCATTTAAATGCTTTCATCGTTTGGTATCATTTTCAGTTCCCATAGCATTATCATCATTCTTAATTTATTAGCATCTATAAACATATTTTTCGTCATACAGTTTAATCCTTACTTTTACGAAGTATTATGTCTGCGATAAGTGATACTCTTATAACTTTTTATCCATAGTATTATTGATGTGTTTTCTAATTCCTTGCCCACGTCCTGGCTTAGAAATAGGGAGTTTTGTGGTTTAGAAAACACGCAAAACTCCCTTTATCACTATTATATTTATGCCAATTGATCTATTTGTAAGGCATGGTTAAACTAACACCACTAGAATGCGTGCATACTAATCGAATTTCTGAAAATGAGTTTCCTGCATTATTCATCAAATGAAATTTTGAATGTAACAATAATATTTTGGCCTAGAAAGGATACTTGACGAATTCTATGGCCTGTGATTTCAAATAACCCAGAGCTGTGTTCTCAGCAAAGGAAGACATGTTGAAATGCAAATTCTTCTCTGAAAGAGAGCAGAATATTCAGTACATAATGCATTTACTTAAAGCTAAAAATTTAGCAACTTATAAAATAATTCATGAGTTTTTTTATTAATTCGAAATTAATTAGAAATCTTAAAACATTTTTATATTAAATAAACTCAATAATTAAGTGTAACTGAATTGTTAAACGCACACACCATAATATTGTTTTAGAAGGTAAGGAACGTTTAAACTGGGATAACTATTATACGCAATAATATGTTGCTAGTCTCCTCACGTTTCCATTTAGCGTGTTTTTCTCATCCACTTTCTCATAAATTAATACAATATAGAATGCTTGGAGTTTTATAGTACAGTAAAGAAGGTTGAGAAGTATTTACGGAGTTTTCTTTGTGCTGAATGACTCAAAATTTAGACACGGTTTTACAGCGATAGTGGTAAAGAATACTGTTACGAAAATTCTCACAAGAACGATGCGAAAATGCAGACTTCATTGTCTAGAAAAACATGTATTAAATATATGCAACACAAGCTACAAATACACATCGAATTAACTCTATTTAATCCTCTAACTTTGGTTAGCAGTGAAGCTATCGAACGTACGTCAAATCTCTCCCAAGCTAAGCCAAATAACGTAGTTCGTTCTCCGAACTGATCTGATTGTCCACCATAAGCCGCGCCTTAAATAGCTTCCCACTAATTTGGACTGAACAAATGCAGAAACTACGCGCTCGTTCCAGAGAAGTGTGGAACTTTCTCCAACATTTTTTAGGAACAAATTTTCATTTCTCGGCTTCTACTACACATTTTGGTGTGTAGTATGATCCGTTAGTAACCTCAATAAGTCTCCAACACATTACAATACCAAATTAGTCCAATATGGCGATCATCTGTTGTAAATCCCCTTAGTAGGTCTTAGTAGTTATCGCTGACTCGCGATTCCATTAAAATTAATTTTATACAATTAAACTATTTACCCATATTTACAATATTTACTCAAAAATTCATACATATTTGCATCTAATTTTCCCAAAAATTCATAAATTTTTAAAATATTTACATCTAATTTACACAAAATTCATCACAATACATACAATGAATATATTTCGTATTATTATCGTGTTCACCTCTCTAGTTAATGCACAAATCACAGATTTGAATGATAAATCTATATATGCTTGATTTTCTCTAAGAAGATATCTAAGCTTTTGAGTACTTCTGATCAAACAGCCTTGAAAGTATGAGCATATAGATTCTCTCATAAGCCAATATTAGTCAAAATTTAACAAAAATCTCGATAAAGGATGCTAATATGCGAATTCATGCCTGTAGTTCGCGACATTTTTATGTAATCATGTTTACTGATGAACAAAATTTCGAAATTCATTTTTTACACGGGTCTAAAATGTAAAGATTTATCAAAATCTTTAGGTCGAATTATATGATAGTCATATTATTTCTGCTTAGTGCTTCTTAGTGTATATGAAAGTATAGTGGTGAAACGTGTTATAGTGGCGAAACTTAGTGTATAGTGGTGAAACGAGGACGGTAGAAAAATATTTTTCGGTCCATATTATTCCCAGTATTTTAATAATAACGTGATTTTGATGGAAGTCATGTTTTTTCCTATTGAAACCAATGTTTACCCTATTATTGTTTCTGTCATCGTACCTAAAATTTTCTTCTGTATTTTTACAATATATCTCAGAAATTTGAAATCTCAAACAAACTATGAGTATGTCTTTGTGAATTAGCATAAGTTTTCAGTTTATTTTCAATAGTTAGCTTAATTAGACAAAGCCACTTTCCATTTAAATTTCAAACAGCTCACTGCCTATATCTTTCTTTAATTCAAAATTAAAATACCCTATTATTATTAAATTCTAACCAATAATTGTCTGACGTCTAACAACAGTCACTTTCATAATATCTTCCACTTCATGTTCATTACACTGTGTGAATAACCAGGTGGTCATAGTTGCAGGGGCATGAAGCGGTTTTGTGTGTCAAGGTCAGAAATGTGGCAGTTGAAGGTCGCGGTATGATCCCGTGACGCTAGGACCAGTAGCCGAGTAACACAACCATAATACCAAAAGTATACTTCAGTATCGTAGACATTATCAGGCTTATGGAGCTAGCTCCACATTTATAAGACAAGTAAAGAAATATCTCTCTATTCGAATCATTATAGAGAAATAAATCTTAGTGAGAGATGTCGCTTACCTTCTGCGACGTCGAATCCTAGGAACTTGACCGGTTGTGCGTAATTGACGAGTGACGAGAGATATGGGTGCACGTGCACAGTTGCTCCCGTGTACTTGTAGTTGGCGATGGCTATTTGCTCGTCCAGCTGGGGAGCTTCCTGCACCAAAAAGATAGACATTTTTTCAAGGAAAGTGTAAAAGCACTCGATAAAAAGAACAATGAGTGTTGTAAACTTCACTTGCTAAATTTTTTTGTTTAATTTTATGTCCATGAACTGTTTAGTTGATTAATTATTTTTTGGATTAATTATCAAATGGAAAATAAAATGAGTAATAGATTCCAATTTTGATTAATTAGTGCTTTTAGATTGATGCTCTGTTTTGAGGTATACAAATAAGTTTAATACCTTCTGGTATTTATCAATTTTTCTTGGGTATGTTTAATAAATTGATATTAGGATTATTTTTGGGGGGGGGGGAATTCTACGATAAAGAGTCCTTCCAAAATTTTACCAACTTAGTTAACATTTGTACATCTTTATTTATTTTTAGTCGATGAATTTATTTACATAAGAGAAAAATGATAATTATTAAATGGAGAAGTTTATTTTTAAAAAGTCGTACTTCTGATACTAGTCATACTTACTAGCATTGATTATTTATATTTTATGTATCGATAGAGCTATAAGCAATATAACTATAAGAAGTTATATTGCATTACTGCTAATATAAAATACTTTTTATTTATTTCAGTTTTAGTGTTTTATTTGAATTATTCATTATATTATAGATATTATAAGTTATTATTTCTATTAAAAATGTCATCAGTATCTGTTTTTCAGTAAAATGAAATCATTTTTTCTGGTGAATGGCATTTTGGCTAAGCACCATAAATAAATATCTATGGTAGTTCTTTTTATTTGATGAATTTATTTACATAAGAGAAATATACTAATTACGAAATGGAGAAGTTTATTTAACCAGGTCATACTTCTGATTTTATTACTAGCATTGATTATTTATATTTTATGTATTGATTGAGTCCTAAGAAGTATAAGTTGTTATAATACATTACTGCTAATATTTTATAAAATCGTTTTTATTGACTTCAATTGTATTGTTTTATTTGAATTATTCATGAAATTATAGATATTATAAGTTGTTATTTTTATTAAGTGTAGATTGTCAGCATAATGTTAGTATTTTATCTGTTGAATGATAGAATGATATTTTGGCTAAACATATAAATAAATACATAGAGTAGTTCTTTTTATTCGATGAATTTATTTCCATAAGAGAAATAAGAGAATTATGAAATGGAGAAGTTTATTTAAACAGGTCATACTTCTGATTTTATTACTAGAATTGGTTATTTATATTTTATGTATTGATTGAGTCCTAACAAATATAAGTGGTTATAGTGCATTACTGATAATATTTTATAAAATACTTTTTATTTGTTTCAGTTTTAGTGTTTTATTTGAATTATTCATGATATTATAGACATTATAAGTTGTTATTTTTATTAAGTGTAGATTGTCAGCAAAATGTTAGCATTTTATATATTGAGTATTTTGGCTAAACAGTATAAATAAATATGTAGGGTAGTAAATGATATTTTGAGATTTGTTAACATAACTGTAAAAAAAATCATTTGCTCAATTTTGAACTTTTTCTGGAGTTTACAATATTGCAAAATAGTATTTGATTAATACTAATAATTACACGAATATACATTATATTACAAATAAATTATTTCAATGTGCATACTATTTTGATGGTAAATATATTATACTGTCATTTTCCGTATGGAGTGTACTGAAGGAATCAGGAAAAAAAGATATCGTGGTTAAAGTAAAAGAAGAGAAAAGTATTCAGTTGAGTGTTAGTAGCAAAGCTGATCTATTAGAGCTATATTCCTATTTGTAAAATAACAAGTGTATTCTTTAACCTTTACATCTGGAGACTTGGTGGAACCCCTACAAGAAGATCCTCCGTTACACAGACTTCCAGAATTGAAACTTACCTTCTTTTCTGCAAAAAATAGAAGAAATATATAACTAAATTTCATATAAATATCTTTAAGGAAATTAAACTTCAAAATATTCAGTTTTTTTTTATTATTGGAATGTAAAAAACAAATAATTTAGCAAGTAACCTTAATATATCTTTGTGAAACATTCTGCTTCGAACTAATTTATCAGCAACGAAGTTTAGTTAAGATTTATTATATATATAAGTTTATATAAAAACAATGCATAAAAATATTGATGCGATAAAAATAATTTTAAGAAAAAAAATGTATGCATAAGAAAATATTAAAATTATAAGATAAAAAAAGAAACTGAAAACGACAAACATGCAGGATTGGAAAAATATTTTCGCTCAAATGTGTGAATTAAATGGATGAGAACCGATGGAGTTTCTAGTATTTTTCTGCTCGCATGTATAAGAGTTTTTGAAATTTCTGATTTTTTTTTCTCAGTGAATCTGTAGAGTTAATTAATTAAAGATTTTAAAAAATAATTATTTAAAATTACAATACATGAAACGCTACAACGTTTAGATGTTGATTACTCTTTATATAAAGGAAGATAATAATAACTTATAATAAAGGAAAATTTGGGACATTTGATCTATTTTTTATAATTTTTCCTATTTTTAAGCGTTTAATTTTTCAGATATACACAGCAGACTCCGTTTAATAAAAGCAAAAGGGTAGTGGATATTTGAAAATAATGATTATTGTTTGTTAAATTTTATAGAATTAAAAAGGCGCACAGCAAAATGTCTTAATTTAAAGTAAGTAACAAAACAATTCAAAAGCTTAATATTAAAATGTCATTAGTTTTCATATAAAGCAAGCAATATA
>JAOUZG010037017.1:2239552-2253002 GCA_026289955.1 Argiope argentata
TATATAGCTTTAGCCGATAGTAACATTATTCTAAAATATTCTCTTATTTCCTGATCAATTCCATTTGTTCTAGTAAATTAATTAAACAGAAGCTGTGGAAAATTGCCGAATAGGCTTAAAGACAAGAGATTCTCACGCTCAATATGAGAGAGAGCAAAATTGTCTAGCCAAGCTCATTTTTAAAAAAGATCCCTGAGTTTCCTTGCCTATATAGGCTTGTATTGTGGAAATCTCCATTGAATTCTCATTGTATAAGCATTGTGAAAAAATATTTTCCTTATCAAAATCTTACGATACTTAAAACCAGGGATAATTATTTCCCGGCCTTTATTATTATTCTTTTTTTTTACAGAATGCATTAAGCGGAGTCTGCTGTTATTGAATAGCAGTTAATTTAAACTTTATTTCAGTACAGTTACATTAGATAAAACAATATGCGGACTGAGTCTGAATGGATGTAATAAACTTTCAAAGACGATAAACCGGAAAAATCAATGATTTTCTTACATCACGCTTGTGAGAATGCATGTTGTACTAATACAAGAAATACATGGATTGACGAAGCAAACTAAATAAAAAAAATTAATGATTTCCTTTATAGTTTGTAATCAATTATTCGCATACACAGCATAATTGGCATTTAAAATTAAACTATTTTTCAATTTACACAATAAGAGACTTTAAAATTAGAAATAAGAAAAATAATTTTTGTAAATCACAAGATAAATATGTCTCTATATGCCTGCATGATCATCAAAACAAATCTTTTTAACGCCTTCCCGCTTACAATGACACTCATGTTAGTGACGAGGGTAATGATGACACCCAAGCTACAGCGGGAGCTAGTATTGTCTCTGTACTTACTGAAACTATGTCCTATATGAAAATTTCCTCAAGAGTTAAGGTGACCAGGGACCTTTAATATGGTTTTTTGCAATTTTCACCTTATCAATTACAAATTTTATAGGCATTAATAGTAACACTATAGGAGATACCATACAACATTTTAAAGCAATATATTAATTTATTTGTGAGTCAGAGGGATTAATATAATATATAATATTAGCGATAAATAACGTTAATGAAAAATGTTTCAGGCGCTCCAAATTTGTTCGAAAGCGCTCCAATTTTTATTATTACTTTTTTTAAATCTTTTGAAACAAAATTTGGGATTAAACTTGATATTTGAGAACGAAATATCAAAAATAACCAATGTAATGACAGAATAACAGAGAACTACTTAAATTTTTTTTAAAAAATCAGTAGTTTTAAGTTATTATGTCGGTTAATTTTGATATTTCGAAATAAAACTTTAAGATTAATCCCAACTTTTGTTTCAAAAGGGTTATAGTAAATAATAATAAAAATTGGAGCGCCTGGAACAATTTTCATTAACGTTATATATCGCTAATATTATATTATATTGCCGCCTCAACTCATAAATAAATTAATATATTACTTTAAAATTTTGTGTGTCATCTCCTATAGTGTTACTCTTAATGCCTGTAAGATTTCAAATTTCTAAGGTGAAATTTGCAAAAAAAGTTATTTTAAAGGTCCCTGTTCGACTTAAAAACAAAACAAAATAAAACTAAAGCCAGCACATTTCTAGTTCAAGAGTAGTGAGTCATCCAGACAGCTCTCTTACTCTTGATTAGAGAGGCAGGATCAGACTATCAGTATTCGCTTTCTTAGAGGTAATCTAAAGGATTCTAAGCGCGTTGAAGTCTGCTCAAACTGTTTTGCGTATGACGTACCGCCTGAACACTCTCTTATTTGTCTGGGATTTTCCAGGTAAGGATTTTATTCGTAATCCACTGTTAGCATTGTACTTCTTCAGGGTGTACAGTTTCATAAACTTGATATAACCCTGCTGTTCTTGGGGATGTGCAACAACAACATGACCATTAAGAATATTCTGTTATGTTTCAAGAAATAGTTACAAGGAATGTTTAGATTTATCTCAGCGACTGGAAAGTTACGAGTGTCATGATGCTAACTTTAATATTCCTGAGAATAATAACCTTGATGACACTTCCAGAAAACGAATGAATTGTTCAAAGTGGATTATTTGATTGCCATCAAGATTTTTATATTTAACAAGTCTTTAAGACATTTGGAGATTATTATCGAAGGGACACAATTTTCTTTTTTCAAGTATACATGAATCAAATGATTTTATTTATAAAAGCAATACATTGCATCTAAAAATATCTTAACTTTTCTTACGTCGTTATAAGTACATACCATATCTAATTTTTTAGACTAATTTTTTTAAAAAAAATTGTTTTATGAATTTTTGAATATAGACCTTGATATTAAATTACGAATAAAAATAGTTTTTTAATCATTTCAGAACATGATGTTGTTTATGGGATGAGGTTTTTCGCGTCAACAAAAATCTGAAGTAGAAAGATAAAACAATCCGTAGGCGCAAAATAAAAATTTTATTATCTCCACGAGCACCTCAAAAAATCAGCTTTTAAAAAACGCGTTGCTATTGCATTTACAAAAGCTCTGATTTTTTTTAAAAATAAGTTCATGACTACAGCATATAAAACCTAGAAAATGTCATTTTGAGCACGTAATTAAATAAAATGAAATAAATAGGAAATGTGACATTTTTTTAAACAATGAGTGCAAGATTTTTTGGTTTGATGTTATTATATATTTGAAATAATATCAGAATCAATAAAAGATTAAAATGAAATCTGCTATGCATATTTCAACGTATCATGCCAGAATATAATTTCTTGAAAGGCAAAGCACCACGTACTCGTACAAGTTAAATGATATTTTTCTTATGGCAAAACATCATTTTGTTTTGAGAATGAGGTTTGTGACGTTAACAAAATTCCTTCAGCGAAAATTCGAAATTTTAATATCTGCACTAGTATCTAAAAAAACTTTTAATATCGTGTTAACATCCCATTTACAAAAGCTCTGATTTAAAAAGTTATTGATTGCAACAAATAAAACCTAGAAAAATGTCATTTTGAGTATGTGGTTAAATGAAATGAAATAAATAGGAAATGGGATATTTTTTTAAACAATCAATGCGAGACAAAAGTTTTTGGAACGTTTGAAATACTCAAGTGACTCATTCAATGAAAGAGTCAAAATGAGTAAAAATGTAATTTAACTTGCACGAGCACGTCTTGCTTGGCCGTTCATGAAATTATGTTCTGACATGATACACTGAAATATGCATAGCAGATTTCATTTTAATCATTTTTTTTTACTTTTCTCTTATATTTTTTATATATATTTTAAACAACAAATGCGAGACAAGGTATTTTGGATCGTTTGCAATACTAAAGTGACTCATTCGATGAAACAACCAAAATGAATAAAAATATAATCTAACTTGCACGAGCACGTGGTGCTTGGCTATTCAAGAAATATATTGCTGACACGATAAATTGAAATATGCATAGCAGATTTCATTTTAATCATTTTTCATGTATATCATCTTTAAAATTAATCACATCGATTCAGACTCATTTTCATAATGTGGGTACAGTATCGATTGTGCGTTGTGAGTAATAATTTCCCCCTTCTTTATAAAGAGACGTCTCCATAAATCTTTCAAGAATGAACTAACTTTAGTTGGTCCATACATCATAATGGATGAATATTTTATGATTCTTTATTAAGGATATCATAAAAGTCTAAAAAAAACCACTACTTGCTGTTAGAATGTATGCGTATTTACTTTAACACGCGTTGCGTGTTTCCTTGCGAAATCACGCGAAGCTCTGCTTCCGAGATATTTGTATCGATTCGTCTCACCGTATCCCGGAGGAACTGCCCAACATAAACATACAAGTAAATAAATCATACGAAACGGAGACACAGACACACAAGTGGAGATGACAAAAATCAACGAACTGAAAGGCAAGAAAATAATTTATTCTGGCACATTTCATTCCAAAGTTATAACTGAACAGAATCAGGAAATGAAAAACATTGGTTTAGGGAATCACAAGTAAAAAATAAAATCATTCATAAAACACTGAAAAAGAGAGGTAAGTAAAGTATGACGTGTTACTCTTACATACAATGAATGCAAAAATCAATCATTAAAATTTAACAATTTTGTCCAATCCACAATCATGATCCAAGATATTAAATAGCATTTATGAAAATTAAATAATGGCTTAATACATTTGATTATAAAATCATATTATTGATAATATCACCAATTTGAATTGATCATAACAGAAGTTCGCATTCGAAGTATATCTAACCACATAAAAGCGACACTAACATTTTATAGGTTTTGAACTATAATAGGAATTTTCTATCTTCAAACTCGAATAGAGACAGAAAATCATTGAGATAGATTTCAGACAGTAATTTATTCATTTGTAATTTTGGTTTTAATTTTTAAAAAAATGGCGTCGTTTTCCTGATTATTCAAAATAAAGTTTCATAGGATCTGAAAGGATTGCTTACAATTTAAATTAATAACCTCCTTTTTAATCAACAACGACAAAAAATATACAAAGAAACTCAACGGTGCTTTGTCTTATGTTGGCTTTGTAACAAAGTTCCCCTTAATTTTTTTTCATATGCCTCTCAGTTCTCCTGTAGAAAATGGTGATGACATTTACACTTAAAAAATTTGCACGTTAGACGACAATATCGATTTTTTGTAGTTATTTTTAAGATTCAGCTAGATGAACTTAGAGTTTAACAGGAAAACACAAAAGTAAGCCAAAACCAGAAGAACCAGAATGTTAGAAGGCACTAATTATTTAAAGTTTCTATTAACCCAGAGAATTTGCAACAGTTTACGAATGCTGAAATAATGAATAACGTGAATTCCTTGTCTGTGTTTGTTGTTGTTGTTACTAATGGCCTTTGCCATCGATAAGCCAGTTGATGCATCTGCGGATTTAGGCTAAAATGCGCGTCTGTTGTTTTCGAAGTAGCGCCTACTAGGACCGAAGTACGACTTTAGCTACTGAGTCATCACATTAGTTTACACAGCCCCTTTTTACTGGGAAGAACATTCATTCACCTCACATATAGAACACAGATGAACAACCATGCCTAACCAGGACTCGAACCCGGGACGCCCAGATCATGAGGAAGATCCACCTCTGTCAGGACGCCGGATCCTGTGTTCTGAAATTCTGATTTTTGAAAGAATTCTCTAATTCATTTGCTATTACTGTGAAGTGTGTATACCTATGAATGATATGACCCTTGGACTGTTGCTCCGAAACAGGATATGTGTATGCTGAAAAGCTAAACATCGCTGGATGTAGAACTTTAACCCCTTATTACTATTTCGTTCTCTTATATCCTTCATATAATGTGAGTGGCGTCACCGGTCAATTGTTCCAACAGATTCTGGTTTATTTTTATAAATATTGTCTCTCCTTAGAGAATTAGTACGATGGATTTTCAATCACCTGGTGTAATATACAATTAAAAAATCGTTTTCTTTAAAAGGTTTTTGATTCCTAAAATGAATGAATTAATGAATTCTCCATACTTATGTAAATGTAGTCGAATCTGGAAATACTATAACAAACTGTTGAATGAATATAAAAGTGTCGGCTTTTTAAAAGAATAAATATTCATATTATCTGAGCAGCCAGTCACGACGCTGTGTTTCCCTTCTGCAAATAAAACTGAAGCTTCTTTCAGATGAAATAACTTTCAGAAGCTTTGCTAAATTGTTTGAAATTTAACCTAGCAATGAAAGAACTTGTTCAGGTTGCCAACAAATATATTGGTAAAAAAAATGTTCAATAAAAAGCATTAAGATTTTTGACAACTGAATTTATATAAATAACAATTTGGTTTATCACTTTTTGTAACTGAAATTTAAACTAGAGATTTATTTACTGACTTATTATTTTTTAATGGACGCTAAAGTCAAATAATTTTATTCTCTAACTTAGAATAATGAGTTCCAGTGTAAACTAAAGTCATCTAACTTCCGAATGCCATCTTAAATTATGATCATTCAAACTGATTTTTGAATCTGAATAATCAATATCACTAATTTTTGAATATGAATAATCAACAACAAACTATTTTCTGATTAAGAAAACGAACCATGAAAAGATTGTGGTAGAAGACTAAAAACATACATCGAATACAAAAGGCAAAATAACATAAAGTTAACAAAAAAGCATATTTTTCATTATACATTAGAACGTATTATAGGTAATTGATTGTGATTATTTCACAGCCCAATACACGATTACATTTTTAAATAGTTTATTCTTTAAGAGTAGTAATAAACCGTTTTTGTTTCAATTTTATGATAGTGAATGATAAGTAAAATGTGCATTTTGTCATAGGAGCCGCATGCTATATTTTTAATTTTTACGTAAAAGTTATCCTTTGCCTAGTTCATTAGAATTCATGCACTATAATTTCAAGAAGTATCTAATTGTTAAATATGGCGCCAAATTTCATGTTTTTTTATATAAAATTTGAAATTACGGTATTAAAGAAAGGCATCAAGAACAATGGAATAAGGAATTATTTAATTCATTTTCTAGAAATATTTTTTTTATTAATTTTATGCCCATAATCTTTAAATTGTGATACTATGTTATTTCAACGTAATGACCATTGACTTTAAATTAATGTAAAAGTCAATAAAATGTAAAAGTCAATTAATTAAAGTCAATGTAAACCATTGACTTTAAATTAAATAATGCTAAATTCATAAAATATACCTTATATATCTAAAAATTATAGGATTTTTTTCCTATCAAATAAAATTCGAAAAAATTATTAAAAAAAGTTAGAGCAATTTATTTTATGCAGTATATTTCAAAAGTCGATATTTAAATGTAAAAAAAAGAAAAGGAAAAACGTTTTGTGGACAAGTATTTAATTAGAATTTTTGAATAATTATGCTTGAACTAAATTATTTGTAATTAGTTTTCATTAATACTAATAACAATAATTTATCATTTATCTATTTTGGAACTATAAATGCTCTATTTAAATATTTTGTGAATATTTTATTTACTTCAACACTGCAATTTTTCTATAACGTATACAAAATTATGAAGTACAAAACAGCCGAATTCTTACTTTGCACATCATTATAATGGTTAGAATAAAAGTAGATTAAAATACGTATAAAGGTTTCAATTGAAGACTGATAGTATTTAAAACTGCAATGCAATAGCCAGAATTCTATTAACCTCGATTCGAACTTTTGATTTTTTTCGGAATTATATATATTTTTTAACATCCATTCCTTAGCATTAATTATTGGCCTTTTGATATTAATTCTTCTAAAGTGTTTGATATTCTGTGTGATGAAAGCATATAAAAGTAGTTTCAGTTAGAAAATATTTTTCTCTCACCTCCGTCCTGGCTGATATCATCTGTGATCAGCGTGAGATCAGGCGCTGCGTCTTCCTTTTCATCATCATCGTCATCGTTCTGCAGCTGACCTTTTCTCCAAAGTTCCAGCTCCTCTGAAAGAGTCAGAAACATATTAGTAAACTGAATACTCGTCAATATTTTATAATGTGATTATAATCAGATGATTTTTTCAATGTTTTCTTTACAGCAAAAATCTTTAAACAACTTGTAAAATGAAAGTCGTATATAATTTCAAATTATTCAGGGCATTATAATCAGTTAGATAACAACGCTAGTTCTTTTGATGGCAATACTTCTGGCACACACAGAAACTCTTTACTTCACGGTGAATGCTCCTGATGACAATACTGCTGACACATACAGAAACTTTTGACCTTGTGGTGAGGGCTCCTGATGGCAATACTACCGGCACATACAGAAACTAGTGACCTTATGATGTGTGCTCCTAATGACAATGCTACCTGCTCATACAGAAACTTGTGGTCTCGTGGTGAGTACACCTATTGCCGGCACATACAGAAAACAGTGGCTTCATGTTGAGTGCACCTGATGACAATAGTACCAGTACTTAGAAAAACCAGTGTCCTTGTGGTGAGTGGTGAAACTCACCACTTACAAAACTAGTGACCTTGAAGTGACCTTTCTATACATGCCAGCAACATTGTCATCAGGAACGTGAGGTGTGAGGAACGTCAGGTGAGTGGTGAAACTCACTACTTACAAAACTAGTGATCTTTCTATACATACCAGCAGCATTGTCATCAGGAACGTTGTGCTCATGATGACAATGCTGCTGGCACGTATAGAAAGGTCATTAAAAGGTCACGTATAGAAATAAGTGACTAGATAGTGAGTGGTATCACTGGCTCCTTGAGTTAAGTGTATTATGACTTGATTGATGAGCATGAATGAAGAAAATAGAAACAGGGGCTCTATTCTCAAGCAAACATTTTTTTAAAAAAGAGATATTCTAAAACTGCAAACCGAAGTATTCTTTAGCAAACAGTAATACATTGTGCCTTGCTGAGTTGCTAAATATTGTCCTAGTTTTTCAGGAGAACTGATATTCTTTCTTTACATTGGAGATATACACCAGGGTTGCAACTCGTAATTGAGGATGAGATGCTTCCGGTATGGTGGTTGGATCTCGCCATCCTTGGTGGGTACATTAATAGGTGGACTTCTCCGATCGATGATGGGATGTACTTCCTACGGTGAGGTTTGTATCGTGGCCGGTGATGGCATGTAAGACACAGCTCCAGCCAGTGTTGCTGTAGCGGTGGTCTGGTCATTCAGTTAATTCGAGGGGGGGTGGAGAGTCTGTCTATGACTTTACTTTGGAGATATTTCAAACTTTTGTTTTCTGAATAACTTTGATCTACAGAATCACACTTCCAACATAACACAAATCTTTGACACCCAGTATCAGACTAAAGAAATTCTACGCTAATTGAAAAGAGAATCCTTATTTTCCCAAACATACAAATAATTTCAGATTCAAAGAAAAAAAAATCTTCTCTTAGAATGCAATAACACCCGCTTCAAAATAGGGAGGGAAAAACATTCTCGTAATTCATAGAGAACTTGTCTTGCCATTTTTTGCATTCGGTATATATATACAAGCGTTTTTTATTTCTCTTTTGAAATACTGAGAAAGGTAGTGTTTCTTGTTAAGTGATGAAGAATATTTTTAGATAAAGTACTCAAATTTTATTCACGTTATAATTAAATTTCACAAAACCTGTAATATTTTTATTTTTTGTCTATCCCTATTTTTTAAAGTAATTTGCCATTGCCACGAGGGCCTGGTGGAAAGGTCTAAATTCGTAAGTCGTAGGGTTTCAAGTTCGACACCCGAGTCCACTGAAGAACCGTCGTGTAAGGGTGTCAGTTGCATGATAAATCCATCAGGGCCAAACGTACTCCCACTGGTGTGGTAGGGTGGAGAGGGGGGTGCCAACTCAGGTGTCGTCCTCGTCATCTTACCGAGGCTCAAAATTACGAGGCCCGTCCCAAAATAGCCCTATTGTTGCTTTACAACGAGACGTTAATGTAACTAAACTAAACTAAACTTTAAATAGTGTGCTTTTTTAGGCTATATATGCTTTAAGTTCTAGAAATTGCTAACTTTTAAAGGTATGTATAGAGTTCATTAAAGTTAGATAAGACACAAACTAAATTATGCCACTCTAATATCATGACAATGAGTTAACATTATGGAAGTTAGCTCATTACCATGATTTTTATTGTTCAAAATAAAAGGTTTGAATAAAGGGTTGTTTCAGAATAAAAGGTTGTTTTTACGCATGAAAAAAGTTTCTATGATATGACAAAGCCTGTTTGCATAAATCTTAAACTTTAAAATTCAAAAGAAAAAAAAACTGAAATATGGTAGTTAAAGGCATTGAGAAAGAGAAAAAACAAGTATTGGAACATAAGATATTTTAGTTAACTACTCAGCTGCTGAAAAATCATCCGTGAGAAAAAAATTTTTAGACTCCAAACTACGAAATGTTATCTATCCCATTTACGCTTTATAATCTAAAATTTTCACTTTGTGGCAGAATTTTAATCAATAATTTGTTTAAAAAATGAAGGTGATAAAACTTTATGATGGGAGATATTTAATAATAAAAAATAATTTGCGTTTAATTGTTCTTGTACGGATAACTATTTCAATAAACCAAGGTATAAAGGTCCTATGCTGGATAGGCTAAATACTTACGCTTTTCAACTTCTGGGCGTAACCGTTTGTTTTTGATGATGATTTTTCTCTTCAGATCATTTGGGCTTGGTAACGGTATATTTGGTTCAATCTATCCGGAAGAGGAAAGAGAAATTCAATTATTTTCAATTTTTTTTTTACATCTGAATGATATTACAAATTGAAGTAAAAATGGTTTGATTTCAATACAGTTTATTTATATAAGTCATTTTGAAAAGATGTTGTTTTTATTTTGGAAGGCTTCCACGATTTTGAGTCGATATTCAAGCAAATACTTGGTTTTGCATCTCTTAGAATTCCCTAAAGAAAATAGAAGTCACAAATCCACCAAAGCATATATATATATAAAACATCTCACGCCATGCAATTAAGAAGTTTGGTAATAATAGATATAGGAACGGGGACCTTTCAAATCTTCCATCGCATTAGAGCTGAGATTTATCCTTTAAATTCACAAAGAAAATGTATTAAAACTTCTAGAAATGCGTATTATTTGCAACGAAATTTTTGAATTTATGATATTTTAAATTCCTTGCAATGAAATTTCCAATTATAAAGTGTTCAAATGGTAACAAAAATATACTCATATCCATAAATTAAGAATGATTCAGAGTCACGCAGAAATCGAACTCAAAAATACATATATGACCCGTAAAGTGACTACACACATCTTCAAAAATCATATGCAAATTACAGGAAGGCGGCAGATGGCACTGATAGTACGTCATAATGGCGAGAGTGTAAGA
Source organism: Argiope argentata (assembly GCA_026289955.1). Taxonomy (NCBI): domain Eukaryota; kingdom Metazoa; phylum Arthropoda; class Arachnida; order Araneae; family Araneidae; genus Argiope; species Argiope argentata. Next base: position 2,250,395 of record JAOUZG010037017.1, read on the forward strand.
GAGTGATGTATAAGGAATACGGGCAAAGAAGTAAAATGGTTCGCAAACGCTTTATAATCCTCTAAAATTTTTAACATATTTCTTTATTCATAATTATAAAAAACATGAAATCTTAAATTTAGTTTTTTACTAGAATCGTTATTCAATGGCAGTTTTCATATGGAAACAAAATTCAATTAAAATGAATTGATTAATTATTGTATTAAGCTCTAAAAATAATAAAATATTGTATTTTTACTGGAAATACACAATTGCAAAAAGAAAAAAAATTCAGAGTTCTAACACATAAAAAGAAAGAAAAAAAGAGTCAATTATAGAATTTCTGGATTACAAACGTGAAATGTGAAAGCATGAAGTAGATAAATTAAATAAAAACATGTACAAAGGTATCACTTACTGGATATCCAGGTAAAGGTTCCCTTAGAAGCAAGTCTCCAAGAATATCGTCGCAGTACTTGGCAAGTTTGTACTGCTGCTTTTTACTGAAAACAAGTAAATACTATATTAACTGAGGTACTAGTTTATTAAAAATAAATACTAATTATTATCTGCTGTTACTGTAACAGTAAAATTTTTCCGAATCTATCTTTCCATTGACCATTATTTTTTCTCTCTAGATCTTTACATGCTAAACGTCTCATTTTTATTTCAGACTATCAGAATACACATGCGTCGAGATATCGAGAATCGGGTACATGGCATATGATCATGCCAAGTTGTAACTTTTTGTTGGTGATAGGTCACCAAATGTGACAAAAATCTTTACCATTTTCTAATAACCCTAAAAGCGGAAAATTGATGTTCCAAAAGCGGTAAATCACCAATTTTCTGCCCGCTCATTTTGTGGCTTCAAAACCTCAAATCAATACAACATCATGTTCTCGCATTATAAAAATTTGTGTCAATTCAAAATATTAAAACAACTACAGTTTTATGATACGATATTTTTGGTAATTTTATAATTACAATGTTTATAATTACAATGTTATAATTACAACTATAATTACAATATTTATAATTACAATGTTTATAATTACAATGTTATTATTACAATTATAATTACAATGTTTATACTTACAATTTTATAATTACAATCTTTTTATTTTAACATTCACATACATGTGTAATTATAACGAAGCCATATATAAATAAATGCAATAAAAATAATTATTTAAAAAATCAAGCAAAAATAATTATTAATAATATAACATTTAAATTCCCTTTAATTTCCTAAAACATTTGAATTTTTTAAATGTTTATTGGAATTCAAAGAAAATTATGAGAAATTGAACTCTATATAAAGATAACAGTTTTGTTGTTGGACAAGTACCGACTTTTATTGGATTCTTAAACGATAGCCAAAAATCGTTTAACGTAATAAGGCCTTACGATTGAAGAGTATATCAAATTATCCTCTTTTGATTAATTTGGTGTATTTATTTTTCTGAATATTTAGTTTTAAGCAGTTGAAAAGGAAAAATAGCTAGTAGTTTAAAGGTAAATAAATGTTTTATAAGTTATCGTATCAATTTAGATACTGGTGTTTTAGGTTTCTTTTAATGCTATTCGCAACTCACCTGCAGTGGTTTTCGAATGAGAGTATGATCGGGTATTCTGACGTGACGAATGCGCAGTCTCGAATGGCATAGATAACGTCCTGCAATCGAAGAAGATTAACCAATAAACGATTTTACACTAGTAATCTTTCAGAAATTCTAATTTGGAATGATAATGCAAAGAGTTTTAATTGAGTGAATAATTTAAGAAATAATTATAGTGTTCAAAAACGATAATAACTTTCTCCCAAAAAGGGGATAACAAAAAAGAATAAATTTTTAAAATTTAATTTATGTTAATTCCTACGTTAAATACTTTTAATTCCATTCATTCCATTGAATGACATAATTCACACACGCACACACGTACGCACGCACACACACACACTCACACACACACACACACACACACACACACACACACACACACACACACACACACACACGATGATAAATATATAATGATATTTTGAAGTCTAATTTCATTTGTAATTAATTCTGAAAGTTTGGTCTTAATTTAGATCATGGTAACTTCCATCTAAAAATGTTATTTCATGATCCATTCCATTTTTTCTATTTAATAAATCAAATGAAGTATTATAAAGATAATGCGTCATTGATTACCCTACGTGCCGAGTGGATAGATCACTGTTGTAAATTTTCATTTAAAAGATTTCTTTGATGAATAATAAATCACTTATTCCTGCATTTCCCTTGTCAAAGTCAAAATTTAAAAGAATTCCTCCCGGAAATCTATACGAATGTGATTCATGTGAATATCATAGTATATAATACCAGAGATAAATATTACATTCCTTTTTACACATTTTTATGTTTGGTGCCTTCTTGTGCTTTTTGTGCCGTGCTGCTGGAATAAAACGAAATTAAAAAGTTGACATGTGTTTTCTCCATGATTTTGGGCCATGATTCTGCAATCTTCTTTCAATTCAAAATTAACACACACACACACACACACACACACACACACACACACACACACACACACACACACACACACACAAACACACACACACACACACACACACACACAC
>JAOUZG010037017.1:2253102-2277540 GCA_026289955.1 Argiope argentata
TATATATATATATATATATATATGAAGTGCTGGCATTATTTTCACGATGATAAATCAAAAATGTTTAACTTTTTAACTTTGACCTTTGATTGTATCTTGGACCTGATGTACCTTGGACAGAAATGTATTAAATAATGACTAACCAAAATAAAAATACATCACATTTTACTTCAGCACTTTCTCCGTGGCTATATTTTCCCAGCTATTTCAAGTTAATAAGATATTTGCTAAAAACTGTTTTTGTAATGATTGTAAAACAGTCCTAAGCTACAGATGTCTGCACAAGCAGTCGAGGTGTGCCTACCTTGAACAGAATATCCGTGCACATCGCTTTCCCGTGAGTAATGATGGGCTCTTCGTCTTCTCCTTTACCATCCCAACAATCTAGCTCAACGCACCTGGAAAGCACATCCATTCATTCCTGTGTTTTGATTTACTTTCATAGATAAGATTTAAACATAATGTAAACATTCTTCTTTTAAAGGCCTTATTCCTGATAATTATCATGCGAAAGCGATATTTAAAAATTAATGAAAACATTTTCAGTATAACACAATTTTTATGCACAATATTTGGGGGAAAACAGTATTAACTAAAATTGACTTCAACTTACTATCGTATCTTATGATCTAGAGAATGATCTGCATGCTTCAAAACTGACTTTTCTACGATGGAAAAAAAAGTAGAGGCTATAGTTGAATATTTTTAGATTTCAATTTTATTTTTTCTTTCAATTCCATTATTTTCTTCTAATCATAGCATCCATAAATTATTTGCATTTTATACACATTTTATATAAGCACAGAACACAATTTACAACCCCTTCTAAGAAAAATATTTTGGTCACTTTTATTCTCCAAGAAGATTCTGTTTAGCAAAAATTATTTTAATTCAATTATGTTTAACAAATGACAATAACTAAAGAGTGAATATGCAAAGCACCTTCTTATTCTCCTTGAAGAATTGTAAAGAAAGGATTCCTTTGAATAATCATATTAAAAGATTGGATATGGGAGAATAGACTTTCTTTTCAAATAAACGAGGGTGAGTCAAAAAGAAAAGGTGACGTCTGAAAACAAAGGTGCATTTATTCTAATGATAGAAAAATGAAGCATAAACATAAGGATCCTGTACGTGCAATAGGTTTCGTATTACATCTATGACTTCAGATTGCAAATCTTCTTTCTCTTAGCGCCTTTTTTCAATAGTCCAAGTATATGAAAGTCGTACGGCTCCAGCTCTGAACTGCATGTCGAGTATTTGAATACTTCAAATCATAATTCCTTAATTGTTTTGGTCTCCCGTTGGGTAGAGTGTGGGCAAGCATTATTTTGCCGTAAGATGGCCCCTTTTCGCTGTTTTCCGCGACGTTCGGATCTGATTATACTCGCATTCGGCGAATAATTTCTGCATGTTTAACACCTTAACCCCTTAACCGGTTTATTTTCCTTACTATCTAATAAGATGACACCTTCTATTTTGGGAAAATTTTCTTATTTTTATTCTAATGGAAATCCATGGAATATTTGGCTTATCTACGTACGTATTCGAAGTCCTTTTACTATTGAATTATAATTGTTATGAATGATTTATATTTTATTTAAAACTATCAAAATTAAATAAATCGATGCACATACGGCATACGGGCAAACCGGTTAAGGGGTTAACAAGCAAACAAAAAGCGAATAACTATCATCCTTGTTGCAGCTCGACAATGGAGCTGCCATATTTAATGTTATTGTTGCATGCCCCCATTGGCAAGCAGTGCTAGACCAGGTCCATGACTGGATGGGGAAAGGTGGCAGCTTCTGTTAGTCACAAGGATCAGAGTACCTAGAAGTAGGTAGAGGACCGGCTTAGCTGTATAGCACATTCGTCTGCACAGCCTTTTCTCACAGGGGGGGGCCGCACATTCTCTCATCTCAAAGAGAGCATACAGAAGAACAACCCTGCCCTAACCGGGACTCCCAGAACACGTGGAAAATGCACTTCCTCTGTACCAGAAAGCCGGCTGCCATATTTAATGGCCTGCTACATTCCTAAGACCAAGACGGGAATAAGAGTGACACGTTTCATAGAAATATTGTCGACCACACTAATTCAGAGCGGGATACTAGTAATGTTATCAATCCCTGGAATGAGAAACTGCAGCAGTTGCTTTAATTTTTGACTTACCCTCGTAATTCTTGTACACTTTCTGTCCAAAATGCATTCTGTATGAATGTATTAATAAAATATATTACATTTTTAAATTCATTAATAAAACTTGCTAATTTTTGATGCCCCAAAGAAACGATGAATGTTATCAATTTGTGTGTAATGTTTAGAGAAAATCGGTTTCTGCCTGCCTCACCTGCATCCTGCCAGCAACACTTGTCGGTACATCTCAACGGACGACTTCCCTCCGAATTGTCGTCCCGTCAAGTAAGTGTTATGCGAGGAGTTGATATAATAGTGAGCTAAAGGTTGGTCCATCTCCATGTAGATGTCCAGACGGTCCAGGAACACCGGGGCATTTTCGTCGGACATCAGGTACCTTATCAGACCGTCCTGACTCAATAGGCCTGCAGCGGAAGTTAAACACTATTACCAAACACATATATTTCATGCATTTTTTAATATTTTCAATTATAAGTAAAATACTAATTAATAATATAAATAATAAAATACTAATATTAATATACAAACGTAAGATATCCCTCGGAGCTATTTTGTTTTACCATCATTTGTGCTTTCATTTTTGCTTTTATCAATATCCGATCGTAAGATGTCATTCAAAGCGAGATTTGTAAAAAGTTAGATCAGTTCTCAAAGGACGATACTTTTAATTAATACAGCATTCCAGAACAACGCCATCTATCGAGCTTCCGTAACACCGCCACAATTAATATTCAGGCAGAGGTCTATTAATCTTCCTTCGATAAAAACGTTTCGACCTTTTGCGCTTCCCGCTCGCAAAGCTACGCGATAAGATATTTTGGTCACATAACACACTTTTTTTTTATTTCTAACGTCTTTCTAAAGAAAATTAAAACACTTTCTGTTTCTTTCATATATCCAAGTTTTAATCTATTTCCTATTTCCCTGTAAATATTCCACCTTTCAAACTTCCGTCCTTAAATCTAAATAAATTATTTTATTTTTTTTAAAAAAGTCTTTTCTTTATTCTTTTGAATTATTTTTATCTTAGTATACAAAATGAATCATTAATTAATTAATTAAAAAAAACCTAGACACTTCGCCACTAAAACCCCCGCTATCTGAGTAGTGTAATATTTTTGGAAGATTTGGTTAGACTCCCACATGAATATTAATATAATATAAATATTAATTATATAAGTAAATTATTTAATTATAAGTATTATTTATTAACGTAAATTTTTTGTCAAAATAAGTTGCATTTGAATAAATATCGAATCTAGGTTCCTTATTATCATCAAAACATGTTGTTTTCGGGATGAGGTTTTTGACGTCAACAAAAATCCATAGACGAATAAAAAAATTTATTATCAGCACAAGCGTCTCAAAAAAAATCAGCTTTTAAAAACGTATTGCCATTCCATTTACGAAAGCTCTGTTTTTAAAAAAATAATTTAATAACTACCGCAAATAAAACCTAGAAAAAATGTCATTTTGAGCACGGGATTATGTGAAAGGAAATAAATGTGAAATGTGATATTTTTGTATGCTATATTCTGCCCTAATATGTGAAACGGATTACCTTGTTGTGCCAACTCTGGATTTCTTTCATAAGTATTAATGATTTCTCTTGCCCTCAGTTCATCATAGAAAGGATACAGAATTTCATTTAGCCTCGGATCTCGTTGTTTCTGTGAAAAATAATAAAATAAAGGCCAAATGTATGAGTACAAAAGCAATGGTTTCTAAAATTAGTAAAACAATATGCACCACAAATGATAGGAAATGCGCTGTTTTTAAACAGACAAAAATCTAAAAAAAATCTTACTTTGTTTAAAAAGGTGATGAGTTGCTTGACTGTAATAGTCTCACTTTTGTCTTGCGTTCTGAAAAAAAAAAGAAATAAAAATATGAAGCAATCGCCAATTTATTTATTATGAAAACATTTTATTAAAAGTGTAGAGTGATGTCAAAAGAAATAAATTAAAAAATCAATTCTTTTACAAAGGAATAAAGATTAACAACGTGCAGTTTGCATAGAAAACAAGTAATATAAAAAATAATTTCTTAAAGTCAATTCCTACTTTGGATATTAGGAAAATTTTTATTTTAGCTACTTTTTATTAAATAATTACAATTCTTGTTCTCGTGTTTCGCTTTACAATGGAAGGTTGGATGCAGTAGCTTCTGAGGGTATGGATCTCTGACCATTTGAATAACAATAACTTTTGATTTAGTACCCCCAGTGGCATAACTCCCGATATGAAGAATTTTGTGACCAGATTCGAATTCGCAGCACAAGGGATGGGATCTCATCGCCCTTCCAACCAGGCTATCCCGACCTAGCATTTGCGATTACTATAAAGGCGGGAAAATTTATTTTTAATTAATTAATAAAAAAAACTAATGAATTAATATTTGAAATAAAATGAATTAACATCGTGTGTCATCCACTACAAGTTTCAAAAAATGTATTTGAACTTGATCGGGTGAGTACAAAGTATTTTATTAACGATTAAAAAATTGAAATATATATATATATATATATATATATTAAAGAAAAAAAAACAGACTCGGGAAAAACATTTTTTATCAACTAAAAGATGGTTTCTTAGTTGTAGGAGTAGTGGATAATGGATTACAATCATTTCTATGTCGTCAATGCAGAATTCATTAGTTGAAGAAGAAAATGAACAAGTAGTTGTCTTTTAGCCGGGTTTTTTTTTTCAAATATCACAAAACTGTCGTTTAATATTGAGAAAAATTTGACTCATTGTCTGACATTTAAGTTTCTGAATGGACGGTTACATATTGTTCACTCATAAACCATACTCTTTACAAGAGTTCCATTCTCTGTATTCTCTGTATTCTATGAACTGAAAACCAATGTAACTTGTAAACTAACATGTCATAAATAATTTTTTTAAGTGTAAAAATCTGACTTTACTTCTAGTCTTTCAGTGCAAATGGCTTGTGTCCCCATTTTTTTTTCAATTTACTTATTTAAAATGATTAAAGCTAGTCTCAGCTTCCGAGGATCAACCTATATATATATATATATATATATATATATATATATATATATATATATATATATATATATATATGATGTTTACAAGACAATTACCGAAATGTGAAGGCCCGGAAGCACAGATCTAAAGAATTATCACTTGTTTGAACAAATTGATTAAAAAAAGACATTTTAAATATTAATTGTGATCATCAACAGAAATAATAACAATATTTTGTTGATAGGCGATCTTAGCCCGCCACCCTGTCTTTCGTCACAGTACATTAGGCATTACTATTTGGAATGATTCTGGTTATTCAGTCCATCCGTCCTCGCAAGAATTGATAACAAAATACTTTCTCATGTAGTCCCAATAAAAGAATAGAAGGACACTAATTCTGAATTTTTTGGGGGGACAGCTGATAAAAAGCAAGCCCGTCATTTGTTTTACGACCGGATTCCACTTGCCGTAGTTTGCCATTTAAGCATCCGCAAATAAATAAAGATCAAGAGGATGGTGCCTCCTTGTGATAGGAAAAGAAGCCTTCAGGCTCTTCTTTTAACTTTGAAAATGATCAAACCGCCAGTGAACTGGCTCATAGGGGGAGGCGTGTCTTCCTCATAATCTGGGCGTCCTTGTTTCAAGTTTCAGTTCGGGTAAGTCTGTTCTTCTTCTATGTTCTGTCTGTGAGGTGAATGAATGTGATCCCCTGTAAAAAGGGGCCGTGCAAGCGAATGTGATGAGGGAGTAGCTAAGTCGTACTCTTGCCCCTAGTTGGCGCTACTATAACACAAGCGATGCTCATTCGGCTTAAAATCACATCAGCGAGCTTGTCCATGGTAACTGTCATTAGAAGCAACAACAATCAAACACCCGTTGCATATCCAAGATGGTGTCAGTTACTAAAGACTTATGAAAATAGAGTGGACCGAAAAAAAAATTCTTTATTGCGATGTAGCAGAAAATTCACCAACTTTTGGCGAATCGGGTTTCACTTGAATAGTAAAATGAACATTAAATATGTTGTTATTACTATTGCTACTAAATGACACTTTCCATGAACGAGCTCGCTGATGTATCAGCGGATTTAAGCCGAAAGGAGCGCCTCTTGTTTTATGTAGCTCCAACTAGGGCCAAGAGTACGAATTTAGCTACACACACATCACACTTTCGCTTGCACAGCCCCTTTTTACAGGAGGGCACATTCACACATCTCGCAGACAGCACACAGAAGAACAACCATGCCCGAACCGGGACTCGTCCTCGAGAAGACCAGATCACGAAGTAGACTCTCTACCTCTGAGCTAGGACGCTGGCACATTATTTATATTACATATTAAGGTTATGTCACTTGACCTTTGTTATCGAATGTCACTTTATCGTTTAAAATAAAAAATCGTTTATGTATTAAAAAAGTCCCTTTATCAAGCTCATTAAGTTCCTTTTCTCTGCTCTCTATAATTTGGGGTAAAGCCTTGAGCAGCTATTTTCATGATTTAAAAATCAATAGTTTTTTAACGTTTTATACCATCGTGTGAGGCAGTTGCTGTTCTAGGCTATTTCTTCCAGTTGAGTTTTTTTTTTAATTTTTGTTTGCAAAAGATTGTTATATCAGTACTTCTGACGTATGTGGCCAGTTAAAATTTTTGTTTTAGGGAATGCATTTCAGAAAAATGACAAAACTAATTAATCTTCCAAAGTTAGAAATAAATTGTAAGTTTCTAGCGAATTGTTAGAAACAGTCATATTCGACTCACTTCTAGTAAATTCAGTAATAGAGAATACCTTTTCAAATTCCATATCGCGAGAATTGTCTAAATCAGCTATTCAAAATGTTATCATTTATTTGAATGGTCTACCTATTATAAGAATTAAAGTTTACTTCTCGAAACGAAGTATCATTTCAGTAGTATATAATGTGTTGCATATGACTTGTGTGAAGAAGGGAAAAAAAGTTACATTTATTATCAATAGGTTCTGTGTGCTATCTGTGAGATGTGTGGCTGTGCCCCCCCAGTAAAAAGGAGCTGTGCAGGCTGAATGTGGTGAGTGTGTAGCTAAGTCGTACTCTTGGCACTAGTTGGTGCTACTTCAAAAACAAGAGACACTCCTTTCGGCTTAAATCTGCTGCTGTATCAGCGGGGGACTTGTCCATGGAAGTGCCATAAGTAACAAACAACAATATTTGAATGGCATCATCTTTAAAGGAAGAACAAAATGTTTCTCTATTACTACATTGACATTTGAAATCTTGTGTTATAAGTGCCATAAGTAACAGCAGCACGCTTTGTTGGACATTTGGAAAAGATCCGTACAGTAATTTATTTCGGATCCGAATGTTTATGATGTCCTTGAGTTTTTATAATTCAGCGTCGTGATCTCAAGTAAACGAACCTATTCGAATCCGACGTTCTGGCAAGTTTCGTGATTTGTGGTTGGTAGCAACCGCAATGCAAATTTGGCTTCTACTTAAACTGATCTCGTGTAAGTAATTTTTTAGACGGAATATGAGAAGTGGTTTACGCTTTTCGGTTGAGGTGTAAGAGAAGTTAGCAGTGAGCAACTGGTTTGTTGCTTTGCCATTTTAAGACAGTCTTTTGATTCGTTTAAATATTAGATAGAAAGAATGAATGGTTCGAATCTGTTGACCAAGGTCTGGTAATGTTAATTTGAAATTTGATTTTAATTTTAAACCTATTATTTTTCCTATTATATTAAACCTATTTTTATTTTTCGCCTAAGGATTTTTGCTAAAGCCACAAAGTCCATTCCTAAAATAACATCATGTTCTGTCACGATAAAAAATTATTCGAGATCAAATATTCAAAAAAAAAAATCTAGAAATATATCAAAATGTTGCTTACATATTGTTGAATAGTTCCTCGATATCGCTGCGTGGACAGAGCTTGTTGTAGAGTTGATGAAACTTTTCGAAGGTGAAATCTCTTCCATCAATAACATCGTTCTGAAAGAAAAAAATTCAAACGGCTTTTATGAAAAATTTATAATTTAAAAGTATTTTACTCTAATAAAGCAAATACACGTGTAAATAAATAAAATAATTTGACTTATAGCATTTATTTACGGTTAACAAATCTGCATCCAAATTTTTCACATTAACATTCTCAGACTATCTCATTTTAAACATAATGAAAAAAAAACAATTGTAAGAGATAAACTGTTAAATGTTTGTAACTCTAAATATGTTTAAAAAAATAAAAGCATCGTTAACTATTTATATAGTTTTGATTGCTTCAGCGAGCTTGTGCATGTCAAGTCCCATTAGAAACAACAACAATAGTTTTGATAAAACAGTTTTATTGAAGCTCAATCTGTAATTCATAAAATCTTTCTAGAATGCAGTTATTTTTTATTTAAAAACATTTTACTAGACCTGCAACTTGGATATTAAAATGATAAAGTTTTAAATCGTAAAAATATTAGCAATAATTAATTCCAGAGAAAAAAATAAGCAAAGCAGTATAATCATTTGTAACAAAATCGTATGATATTATTATATATTTGAAATAATTTAAGAATGAATAAAAGATTAAAAGAAAATCTGCTATGCATATTTCAATGTATCATGTGAGAACATCATTTCTTGAACGGCCAAGTACCACGTGCTCGTGCGAGTTAAATTATATTTTTATATTCATGTCAAAGCATGATGTTTTTGGAATGGGTTTTGTGGCGTTAAAAAAATCAATAGACAAAAAATTGAAATTTTATCATTTGCAAGAGCATCTCAAACAATCAGCTTTTAATAACACGTTGCCATATCATTTACAAAAGCTCTGATTTTTAAAAATAAGTTAATGACTACAGAAAATAAAAGCTAGAAAAATGTCATTTTGAGCACATGATTACATGAAATGAAATAAATAGGAAATGCGATATTTTTTTTAACAATAAATGCGAGACAAAGTTCTTTGGATCGTTTGCAATACCTAAAGTGACTCATTCGATGAAACAATCAAAATGAATAAAAATGTAATTTAACTTGCACTAGCACGTGGTGCTTGGGCGTTCAAGAAATGATGTTCTGACATGATGCATTGAAATACTAGCAGATTTCATTTTAATCTTTTTTTACTTATATTTATTTTTTGAAGTTTTCATTTTATTACAGGCCACACTGAAAATAACTTCTTGTCCTTTTAAATCATTCTAATAGAAACTTTGTTATCTTATATATATGCATAGCAGATTTCATTTTAATCTTTATTTTTTATAATTTAAACTAATTTTTCAGCAATATTTTAATTAAATATTATCTCATAAAACCAAATTTTACTATGTCTTAGAACATATATTTTCTTAATGGTACCAATTTTGTTTCTGTACAAAATTTTCTGTAATATTAATGCATTTTTAAATGTTAGTTTAGTAAACAAATGTACTTAAATGTTGTCGAAACAAAACAACTGCTAATCACCTGAATAAATGCTGCAATATGTTTTAATTGTTTTTTTTTTAATTTTTACTCTCAAGTAGAATTTTTATTTCTGTATTTCATAGCATAAGCATTATTAATGCAGGCATAGCATTCACATTTGCATCTAATCAAATAATAATGAAAGAATTTTAAATAAATAAATTTTACATCATATATTTCAAAGTCAGTAAAGCTAATATTTTGGAAAAAGAAGTTTCTTTCTTGATAATTTATCCGATAAAATGTAAATACAACTTGTATTTTCGTTTATAACGCCAAAAATAGAGTTTCTATATATTGTACTAAAATAAAACTGCAATTATGCACACTTAATTGAATTTATGTGTTTTATGTATAACTTTTAATAGTTTTAATTATTTTTATTATACTAATTAATAAATGTCATGAATAAGGCTTATATTATTTTTATTTAATTTATATTGCATTTACATATCATTTTTATAACCCGATAGAATGAAAATAATGTCGAAAGTATACAAATTCAACTTATTTTCGGATCGTTTTATGGCGCTTTGATTGTAACGAAACTGAATCGGAAATCAAAGAAACTCCTTAATTGAATATTTAAGAAACTTAACTGATGTTTTATCCTTTCAACTTAATTTTATCAGTAAATAATAACTAAAAAATGTATCTGAATTATTAGAAAAGTTACTTTTTAACTTTCATTTAAATTATCTTTTGTACATTTGTTGGTAAAATGCATCATTTTCCGACACTTTAACTTTTTGAATTATGTTCTCTATTTTGAATGGAACATAAAATAATTTTTGGAATGATGTGTCAGTATATGTGTACGTGTGGAAATGATAAAACTGAAGCCATTTTTTCATGCGGAAGGATTAAATTAAAATGATCTATACTTAAAAATTCATAAAAAATTATCTTTATTATTTAATGAAAACTATTTTTAAAGGTTTTACCGTTTACCAATGTAGAATGCAGATTAATGAAGATAACTAATTTAGATCATAATCAACATATAGATTATAAAATAATGTTCGTTTGATAATTGAATGAAATTGTGAGCATTAATTATTTGAATGATAAAAACACCAATGAAATTACGCCTTCAACTGAAGCTTCTTATCATTTAGCATATTAACTGCAAATTGTGATTAATTTTTACGCATGACTTGTAAATTGAAATGCAAATATAAGAGAAATTAAAATGCGATTACTATCCATTAAATAATCGTTCAATGAATTTTTATCATTCAGTGAATTATTAAAAAAATGACATAATGAATTTCTTAATGTGAATGTGTTCTAGTCAAAAATTTATTATTAACTAGTTTAGATAGCTAATTTGTAAGTGAAATAAGTCCTTGCAGTACAATAAATTATTGCAATTTTATAATAAACTTTTGAAAAATACGAAAATTATTCGTTTATATAGTTCGCGTCGACATCCTGGTACAGGGGGTAGAGCCTCTACCCCGTGATTTGGGCATCCTGAGTTTGAGTCCCGGTTCGGATAAGGTTAGTGATATGTTTGAATGTGTCCCCTGTAAAAAGGAGTTGTGCAAGTGACTATGATGCATGAGTAGCTGTTCTGTATGTGGTGTCTTTTATGTAATGTGTTGAGTACTCCTGTAACCCCCGTGTGATAGTCAGCCGTCAGCAGGGATTTTTAAATCTTTACTAAAAATATAGTGCGTATCAAATAAAATCGATTGTATGTAAAAAAATGTTATACAGGGTGTTCATTAATTATTGTCGTGGTTTCTGTATTTCATAACTTTCGAGAAAAAAAAGACATTTAACAAAAACCGTTTACGTATTCATAAATTACAGCTCAAAGAATTTTACGTGGCAACAATTCGATGTTAGTCTGGGTAATTATGACGTCATAAATAAAAATGACGACCGTGCAAGAAAAAGCAATGCGTGTATTGTGGTTTTCCGAAACTAAATCAATCATAACAACTCAACGTCACTTCAGGACCACGTACAAGAAAAATCTTTCTTCGGATAATTCTATCAGACGCTGGTTAACACAATTTCATGAAACTGGCATCGTTCTACACCGAAAGGGAGCTGGAAGACCAAGCACTTCGCAGGAAAATGTTGATCGCATCCAAGAAACGTTTACTCGAAGTCCACGAAAATCAACGAGACAATCAGCTGTGCAGGTACATATGCCGCATACGACGATATGGAACGTTCTCCATAACCGCCTACAGCTGAACGCCTACAAAGTGCAAATTGAGCAAGCATTACACTTTAATATGCATTAATAAAATTCTTTGAGTTGCAATTTACGAATACGTAATCGTTTTTTGCGAAATATTTTTTATTCAAAAGTAATTAAGTACGGAAACCCCGACAATAATTAATGAACACCCTGTATATAGTTTATAGTTGTGTTGTGTTGTGTTTTGGCTAAATAAATTGACTGTTTGTTTAAACTTGTCGTTTTGAATTTTTAACATTAACTTAGCAACCCCTAGACACCCATCCTACATATATATTTTTTGTATTTGCTTTATTGCATTAATTTCTTCAAACCATTATAATAACAATGGTATTATTGAAAAATTTATCAGTGTCAATATTTACTATGATGATGTACTTTTATTATTAACTGCGTCACCGGTGCCCCCCACGACGCTGTAGCCAAGTCGAATGGCGGTCACCGGTGGCCCCCAAGGCGCTGTAAAGCCTAGCCCAGTGCCGGTCACCGATGACCCCCCTAAGGCAGTCAACGAGTTAAATATGTACTAAACAAAGGATTACTGTATTTAAAAAATCATGGTATTAATCATTGCTAAAATGTTTCGTTGCAAAATTTTCAAGAAGGATGTTTTTGTATCATTATTGTTTTATTTCTCTAAAGTGACAGTGAACCGATTACCTTTCCATTTGGCAGACCGACTTCCCCAATGCACTGGTAGACCAGCTTCTCTGTTTTGCCGGAAGCGAAAGTTTGTGCTATCCTGGAAGAGAAACAATGGATGTTTATGTCTTCTTCCGATTTTGCACAGCGATTGGTAATAAATTCAAACGACTCTTAATCAGAAAATCGAGAATCAGATAGACAAATGCAGATATTTCGAGGATAAGAGTAAATTCTGGCGATATCCGCCATCAGGGCATTTCTCTCACTCACCTTTTGATGGGCAAATTTCCATCTGGATCGACTAGGTAGCCTAATTTCATCCAGCTAGAAATGAGGAAAAAGACAACACGCTATAAGAGTCAGTATTAGATGCACAAGGAAACATAATATATCAATTTATTTGCAATGAATTGTAGAATGAAAATAAAGGAAACTTTATATTAATTGCAATGTCAGAAACAACCAACTGGAGTGGTGTCCCCATAATTTTTCGGACACTCTCCAATACGTTTCGCATACCAGAAAATGTCCTGAACAACACCGGCTGACTTATTTAACAAGCAGAATTATATCTAACGTTTTTGTTTCAAGAATGCATTTGCATAGTTCAATCAATTGGAGGGATGCCACTAAATCTTTCTCGCATACCCTCTACTAAACTTATCGTGGCAGAAAATGTCTACAATAGCTATGAAATATTAACTTCTGTCGTGAATTTGGCTTTTTTTACTGAATCTAACGTGTCATTTTTGGCGATTAATGCCTGGGATGAGGTTAATAATATCAAATAAAGATTAAAATAAAATCAGCTGTGAATATTTCAATGTATCATGTCAGAACATCATTTCTTGAACGGCCAAGCACCACGTGCTCGTTCAAGTGAAATTATATCTTCATTCATTTTAATCGTTTCCTTAAATGAGTCACTTTAATAGTGCAAACGATCCAAAAAAAAATTTGTCTCGCATTGATTGTTTTAAAAAACATAACATTTCCTATTTATTTCATTTCATATAATCTCGCGCTCAAAATGACATTTTTCTAGGTTTTATTGGCTGTAGTCATTCACTTAATTTTTATCAGCATTTGTAAATACCAAAGCGTTATCAAATCCTGATTATTTTTTTGAGATGCTCGTGCAGATAGTAAAATTTCAATTTTTCGCCTACGGATTTTTGTTGACGCCAAAAATCTCATCCCAAAAACAACATCATGTTCTAACATGATATAAATGTCTTTATTTTTTATCTCATTAGCAGGATTTGTATTTTCTCGATGATTCATTTTTTTGCCTATTTATCTTATCGTATACGAAGTACATACGAGGTATTTTATGTCTATAAAATCTGGTTTTGATTATCTTGAAATTTTAGACAAAAGAGCCAAAATTACATTTACCATTGTGTCTATCTAAACATGGTAAAATAAAAACGCTTTAAACCGGAATGCTTAAATTTAATATATGATCTTCAAACCAAATTTTAGATTTCTAATAAATTTTGTGTGAAATTTCTTCACGGGAAATTCTTTTTTTTTTTGCTGCTTAAGTGCAATTTCATTCGATTATTACAAAACAAAAGAGCTAAGTAGATTAAAATTTGGTAACATTTGAGAATATCGCAGTACAGAAAAACTGAATTGGAATGTCCTTTTAGAATTTGATTTTAAAAAAATGAATGGCAAGGGTCACTACAAAATACAATTGTATTTTGTGCAAAGCATAATAACATGTTTTGAATTCTCCCAAATGTATAAAAAAGTTATGACTTGTTTATAAGAAATCCATGAAACTCATTGCAAAAATATAATGGTCATCTCCATAAAACTGTTATTCCCTCATCTTTTCAAAAACATAACTTCTTATTTTTCAAGTTTAACAAAAATGTATTTATTCATCTTATGTGCGTATTGAATGGAAAGAAAAGCAGCGTTTTTACGAAACGTTGCCTCATGCGGATCTTGGCGGGTCACGAACCGCATTAAAGAATCGTTGGCGAAAGAGTCGTTCATGAAAGAACCGTTGGCGTTTATTCGGGGCATTAAAAATTCATTGGAAATCGAAACCGTTGCGAATGCACGCGCCAAATTGAAATATAAGGGGACAATGGACGAAATCAATGAGTCGTGGAAACGGACGACTCTAGCGTGTCATTTGACCAGATGATAGCCAAATCAAAGTGAAATTTTGCGGAAAACTATACGACATACGGATTTATTCCATGGATTTTGTTTTCATCCTACGATAAAATTTCGCCAAATATCCGCCAACGTTAGAATAACCAAGACTGTCATTTTGACGGTTTTCATATTTTTTTAATTAAACATTTTGGTATAAATTATATATTGTTTTATAACTTTATGACGACTTTAAATGAAATATAAGAACGATTATATATTCCTATTCAATTTCTTCTCGACCATTTTAACTTCCATAATCAATACGACCTATATTTATTAATACCAAGAATCGTCAAAGTGACGGCTTAAGTTATTTCAAATTTCATGCTATCTTATGCTCATCTTTGCATTGATAGATGTCAGTAAGTATTTACATTTATTTATACATCACGTTCAGATATTTCCTGAAAAAACTGCATAACATTTTTCATATTGATTGATCCCAAGTGCTAATAGTCGTTATAATGACATCTATTTTATTCCGATTATGATTCAGTTTAGAACTAAAAGCTTTGATTGGATATTCTATAAATGCAAACACGAAATGTTTTTATTATTTTTATTAATAATTAACTAATTATTATATTAAATGCTGTTTTTGTGAAATTATATTTTTTCATTTACATAAACTTTTCCAAAATGTAAAAAGGAAAGCCATGATAAAAAACTAAATTGAAATACAAACCGTCATCATTACATAAACCGTCATTTTGACGAGTGTAGTAAACTAGATATATATATAACATCGATAGCTCTAGTGTTTTTGATTACTTTAAATTGTACTAGAAATTTTTGAATATTTTAGCCCGAGAGCATTAAGTTGAAGCACAATGCTTCGAAATTTCGTCTTCATGAAATATACCAAGAAAAAGTATTTTAATCATTAAAAATTTATAAAACAATTCAAACTAGAAATTTTGAGGAATTCTCGTGCTTTAGATTCACACCAGAGTTCAAATTTTAAAAAAATTACATCTCTCTGTTTGGGAGTAGAAAAATAAGAAAAAACATCTTAGAAATTTAAAATTTGACAAGCAACTTCAAATTTTTTAATCTTTATAATATCTAACTAGCATCAAATTTGTAATTTTCTGTCTCATTTTGAGCAAAAAGAATTCAGAGGATCCTCGTCTATCTGTCTAAAATTTCAATAGGTTAGTTTTAAAAAATGTGATATTTTTTTAAACAAAAAATGCGAGACAAAGTGTTTTTTGGATCGTTTGCTATACAAAAGTGACTCATTCCATGAAACAATCAAAAAGACTAAAAATATAATTTAACTTGCACGAACACGTGCTTGTTAAATTATATTTTTCTTGAACGTGCTTGACGTTCAAGAAATCATTTTCTGACACGATACATTGAAGTATGAATAGCATATTTCCTTTTAATCTTTTTTATTAGTTTATTAGTAATACTTGTCGTATACCTTTATCTATCACAAACTCTCATTTGACCGGGAGAACAATTTATTTCTTTATAAGGTCATTGGATCAGAAATTATTCAACTATTGTATTAAATTAATTCCCCATCTATTTTACTGTTATAAATCGATGTACCCACACAGTTAATGTTATTTTTCAATTCCTACTATTAGCTAACCATCTCCCCTTATTTATATATCTTTTTTATATTTTCAACCGTTAGTAAAACACTTTTTATTAATTCCTTCGATGTTCAAATAGAGTTTTTAAAACTTGCAGCGCATGACACTCGATGCTAATGCAGTTTTTTCAAATATTGATTCACTAATTAAACTTCATTGATTTTTAATACTTTAATTATAAATTTAACAGTTTGTAATGGAAATTTGAAATCAATAGGCAGTAGCTCAATCGGTAAAGGTAAAGTTTTGAGTATTTTTCACTTGAAGGTGAAGAATGCGTTCGATTTCATAAATCATCAAAATTCATCAATTTCAAAAAATCAATCTTTGAAAAATTAATTAGATTAATTGTAATTATTTGATAAAAAGTAACTATGATAAAATTCTTGATAAACTATGATAAAATAGAAATTGACTTCATTTTTTTATATTACTTGTTAATGAACCCCCCCTTCATTTAATGCATTCTAAATAAGAAAGGAAATAAATTTTTCCTTAATAATACACTGACAAATCCAACAAATTTTATGCACTACACTCACCTTGTTAAGTAATTTTCCAAAGACAAATAAAACGTACATTAGTTTTCAAAAAGAGAATACAAAAATGTGTTTCAAAAGCAGTCATTTCAACTAGTTAACAGACTACATGCCTTTTCACAGGAGAGAATAATAAATTGACGTCACACCTGGGCAATTACGCTCGGTAACGGAAGGCATTTTAAAAAGGTTTGGGTTACACGCAAAGGAAAATTTTCTTATAATTCGCTGCAAAAGAGGAAAAGAGCAAATAACCAAACACCCGCTCGACGTGCCCGAATATGAAATTCAAATCCTGTTAATTATTTCTGGGAATATCCTTCTCAAAATATCCCTGGTGTGCGTGCTGTAGCTTTAGATTAATTAACAAATTAACGAAACTATACATACATAAATATATGTATGCGTATGCAATAGTTCAAACTCATTTTTACTGGCGATACATAAAGGAAATTGCTGCAAAATGGAAGCTTTTTGTAGTTTAAGAAAGAAAATTTATAATTTCCTTTTCAATTCCTTCTATTAGCTCTCACTCTCTTTAAATATATGTATATCTTGTAAAAAATTTCGATTGTTAATAAAATACTTTGATACCTACGTATTATACCGTCGATCTTTATCGCCAGATTTGAAGTTGTCGCCAATGAAGTGCTAAACCGCCATTATTTTTTTAAAAAAAAAATGTTCAAACCTTAATTGTCGACCGCCATTTTGTTAGTTTCGTTGGCGTCGACGGCTTATCGCCAAATTTGAATCCGTTTCCAATGAGTTACTAAACCATTGGCGACCGTTGGCGTCGGAGGTCTAATACGGAAGTACTAATACTTTTTACCCAGTTCAAATAAATTTTTAATAACTTTTAATGGATACCATTTGATGTTAATACAGTTTTTAAAAATATTAATTCATTAATTTTTTTATCAATTAATTAAAAACTAACTTTTTCACCAAAAATTTTTATTTCCCTGCCGCCATATTAGTTTGACTTCAGTTCTTTCCCCCCACGCTAATAAGGTTAGTCTTAACATGTTTTCGAGCTATTATTTCAAACGATTCTCTTTATTTTCTTAATGCTTGATGCATGTAAAATTAAACTTTGTTACTTAATCAATTTTTCCGATTCATTTTGAAGTACTTTTAAATTAAAATACAACAGAAAAAAGGAAATTAAAAATTTCTAATCTGAATTGCGCTACCCCAACTGGAGTAGAACATGCATTTACATTGCCTCAATTGAAAACTGATTGTGTTCTGATTTTTTAAATTCAATGTCAATTGATTATGTTCTGCCTGTGTTCTGAGTCTGTTTTGATTTATTTTCAACGGATACGGACTTGTTTTTATTTTGGTCGGGCATAATTGTTTGATAAATTATTTATATTAATTGCAATTATTCAATAAAAAGTGAATAAAATAAAAAAAAATGTTAATCTATGTAGGATTTGACTTCAAATTTTTTTATATATTACTTGCTATCACTGCAATTATCCAAATCCCCCCAACCAAAAATTTTAGGAAAATCGTTACATTTTGATAAATAGTTAATATTATATTTAGGAGGATATATTTCAGGATTATTTATATTTTGGGTTTGCCAAATTCTGTCTGTAATTCGGTATACCTGAATTTTATTTATATGAGTGTTCGGAATTTTACTTTCACCCCTTATGTAACATATTTTATTCTTCATAGCATAGAAAAGCAACTGAATATGCATTTTGAAAAGTTTTTTTTTTAAATCGAGTAATTGAATCTAAAATTTGGCATAATATTACAGTTTTAGGAGCAGCATTACCTACTAACTTTCATTTACCGAAATCTTTGCATTTTTAATTTACTGTGGTTACATATACATATACAATGTACACACCAAACTGACTGTATCTCAATAAGGATATGGTTCAAAATTTGATCACTGATTTAAGATTTTCGATGGCAAAGCGATGTGTCAAACTTTATCCAAATAGTTCTTTCTTCTTTGATGTCACTCAATTCGTTAGTTTACGGACTGACAGACAGCTTCTTGAGAATGGATTTTGTACAAAATTAGAAAGAAATCCACAAAATTGGTGTAAAAACTAAGAACAAATATTACATTTGACATTTTTAATTTAAACCATTTGTGAGTTACAGACAAATTGAAAAATATAATTTTAAAAAGAAAACAATACTTTGCAGACTTAGGGAAGTATGGAATGTGAAGATTTATCAAAATATTGCGATATATAGATTTTTTTTTAATTGCAACACTTTATGTATGCGAAAGTAAAATGTGGGAGAAGGTAGCTTCAATTGATTTTTTTATTCCTAAAAATAAATTAGTTATAGCATTTTTGTCGCCAAGATTTTCGAGGAAGCCTAAATTTTTCTTATAGCCTCTTACAAATTACATCGATTAATTTAGGAGAATAGAAATCACATGGATTAATATCTGGTGATCAATGTAATCTAATAGATACCAATTTGGATAATGATCAACGATAACTTATTTACTAATCTTGCCATTACTATTATAGTGAGTTTTTTAATGTTAAAAACTAATTTTGTAGATAAACAGCTGCTAGAGACAAATAGCAAGCATTTTATATTCAATTAAATGCGACAATTTGGAAGAAACTTAAAAAAAAAAAAACATCATGAAAATATTTTCTTTGAAATCCTCTTTCGCTTATTCATTAGAAGCGACATCTGGTGAGAATAAGAAATTATTCCGATTCAAGTTTGTAGGTTAGTTTAAGATTAACACTCCGGTTAAAGCTAATTAACCGGAAAAGTTGAAACTAAACTTCGAGCCGTATGATTTCAGCATCCAATTACAATTCTTGCAATACTTTTTAAATCAACTTGATCTTTTTTGTGCGTGTGAAAATAAAATGAGTACTTACTGTTTCTTGAGGCACGTCATTGGGCAAACATTGTTGGCTTTGATATTATTCGTGATGTAGCGTAGACCAGCTTGCCACTCCTGTTAAATAAAGTAAAAAGAGCTTTAGACATCCACCTATTCATAAATTAACTGTTACAGAAAATCACAAGTTACATTGAAATATTTTGTAGAACTCATTTTTCGTAGAATAAATTTAAGAAACGAAAATTTGTTGATAAAAATTATTAAAAGTGCTAGTATTAGTTAATTCATTTTCACATGATTGCGTTGTTAATGATAATACGAGTTTTAAATCTACAACGCATTATGAGGTTGCAGCTATAAATAATTAGAAATTTCTTTATAAACAGATTTTTTTTTGCTTTATATTTTCATTCGCATTATAATTCCAGTTCGTCCAGAACTCAGTTCTTAAATTGTTTATTTATTTATTTTTATTGGTTGATTGATTAAATATCGTTTTTTTTCCTTTAGAATCTTCATTTTGACAGTAATATCAGTTTTACACCATAGAGCTGGTAACTATAGTGCTCTATAGTACTATAGTAACTATAGTGCTCTATGGTGCTCTATACTGCTATAGTAAGTATAGTGCTCTATGGTGCTCTATACTGCTATAGTAAGTATAGTGCTCTATGGTGCTCTATACCGCTATAGTAAGTATAGTGCTCTATGGTGCTCTATACTGCTATAGTAACTATAGTGCTCTATGGTGCTCTATACTGCTATAGTAACTATAGTGCTCTATGGTTTACACTCGGTCAGTTATAAGATGACAAGTACTTAACCCTGCTTGTAGAACAGGACTACAAGCCGCTTTATTGTATTTTTTCTTATTGCGCATGTGTCTGTAGAATTTGGCTTATTTTTTTGGCGAGACGAATTTGATTAATGTTCATAGATAAATTCCAATATTTTTTGTTCGTTGTTCTTTCTTATAAGAATATTTTTTAATATTTATTTGCCATTTATTTCTATAATTTTTCAATTTTAAGTATATTGAACTTTTTTTTATTGTATCATTCTTCCTTGTGTAAATATTCATACTTGAAATACGATAAGAAATGAAAAAAAATAATCAACTGCGCCAAAATGGCAATTTATAGCCAAGCATGCATGCCTTAACCCATCTTATGAAGCTGTGGGAAACATAAATCACTCTCTTTCTGCGCATGCGCTGCCAATTTGATAGCTTAGAACTGGCCAAGTGTAACTCTGGTATAGTTTTAAAGTCCAGTTTCAATTATTAATAATACCTTCAAAATTACAGTAAACTCGATTGATTTTATCTAAATTATTAATAAATTTTACTATACCTCTTTTGATTTCTTATGATTTGATTAATTAATTTTTTTCTGGTTTATAAGTAAATGTTATCAGAGTTAAAGCTTGATACAAAGGGTAAAGTAAACGTACGGACAAACTTGAGAAAAGATTTTGTATTGCAGTAGCTTTTGAAGTAAAATACGTGAAACGAATGATAGCACATTTGTCATATTAAAATGAATTTTACAAAACGTAATGATAAAAAGTATATGATTTTGGCAAAAGACAGTTTATTCATCTAGGCTTAGAAACTACTTTTTTTTTCTCCGACAAGAGCCATTTTCAGAATTAATGTTACCAGTATAACATCTACAAGAACACACATTAGTAACTCAAAAATAATGTGTGTTTTTGCAATTTGAGCCATAAAATAATGATTAAATAAAAGAAAATGTGTTATTGCTTTGCTGAATGGTACCGTAAAAAATACAATTGTAACCAGTTATTTATAATGAAAAAATATGAGAGATATACTTATAAAGCATAAATATTAAAATAAAAAAAAGAAATTTTAAATATTCTTACGAATAAACTATTTTATTATCATTTTAAAAAATTTATTATTGTTTTATCAGCTACCAAATTTATATATATATATATATATATATATATATATACTTTGGATTGTAAAAATGTGTAACTCGGGATGACTTAAACTTTTTTAATTAATTAAAATTTAATTCAATTTCAAGGGGTTTTTTTTGATAAGCTTCAAAAATATTGTTTCAGGAAAATTACTTTTTGTACCATTTTCAAATAAAAAATATATATTTTTAACTAGCATTCCCGTACCCGGCATTGCTCGGGTAATGGAATTGGCAGGGGAAAACAGTGCTTGGTACACCTAGTTACGAAAATCCCCTATAATAATTACTTATAACCAATAATTTTTTTCTATTTTCGGGAGGGTCCCGGGCCCCCTGGACTTCTTATATATATGCGCTTTCCTTAACTGTCCTTAACGATCCTTTTAAAATATTGATTTTCTTTGCAAACGCAGGCCATACACATTTTATTGTTATATACCTACGTATAAGCAAGAAATTCTTTGTATACAATTTTTTAAGGAGGGGGTGTTCTGGTGCTAAAATTATTAAGCTGCTTGATGAACTGACTCTGGAACAATCTACATAAAATTTTTCGCTTACCCCAAACTCAATCTGCGAGACAATGAGAAGGAAATGGGAGATAAGAAGAAATCAATCGTTATCAGTGGACTATAGGATCTTCCTGGTCGCTTCTTCAAGCATTTTAAAATTATGTTTACGTTCTCAGCCGTTACTTTTGAGATTTTGAGAATAAATGTGATTTTAGTTTACTTCTCAAGTTTGTTAGTTTTTATCTCCCAATACGCCGAACGAAGTAACTAAAATGCGCATTTAGTTTCCCCAAACTTTAAAGAGGTAACTAATTATTGTTAATTATGGCTGAGGGCTCTAAATGTTCTTAAGAAATTGAATATAGATATTCAAAAATTTAAGCACTTCAATAGCCGTGCAGTATTCTCCTAATTTTTTTACGATTTTTCATAATTATATGTTCCAACCCTATATAACATTGTTGATTGAAATATAAACGTCTTCATTGTTTCCCCAAACATTTATTCGCGACATATTCTTCCATTGTTGAATATTTAGGAAGAAAAATGTTGCTTGATTTCTGTATAGTTTGCAAGACATATAAAACAATGAGTTTGCAGTTTTGTAGAAGTTAAGAGAGAGGTAATTCGCACAATTGCATCTTTTACTCTGGAATGAATTATTATTATTATTATTATTACAAAATAATATGTGGGCTTTGGAAAAAACAATATAATTTTGGAAAATTATTAAATTTTTAAAAATATTTCTCTTGTGAAATTAAAACAAGTAAAATTTTCCAAATAGTTGCATTATATGTTAAACAATATTTCAACTGTGATAAAAAAAAAATATTATAATAATTATGAGATAAAATTAAAAGAAACTTTCTACTAAAATGTTTTTTGCAATGCAAAGAAAGAAATATTTTAATTGTGTTTTTAGCGGTAGAACTATTCATACAATAGCCATCTTGGTATTTTTACAATCTTCCAGATCAATTTAATCTTTCCTTCTATATTTTTCAAAATCATTAAAAAAAAGTATTGAAATCGTTTGGAACAGCTTATAAATGGTTAAAAAAAACTTGTCATCAAATAAACTGAACAGAACATATGTAATGCTACTAAGAGAGCATGATTTTTTAAATCTAAAAATTGACAGAATCATGAACATGAAATTATGTCTAACGGTTTTACTGAAATTAAATATGGACAATATTCCGGATGAACCAGCTGGTTGCCATCGATGGCTATAATTAAATATTTTAACCGTTGGGAAATATTACACTCCATATAAATCAAATAAATTTTAGTATAACTCTGTTGTGAATATTTTTATATGATGTTATATCTAGAGAATTAACTCAAATTGGATGTGATCAATATTTTAGGCGAACCAGCTAGTCGCAAAAGATGGCTAGAATTATTTAGTTTAACATTTGTGAAATATAAAAACTATAAAATCGAATTATTTTAGCATAACCCAAATGACTCAGCTGGTCTCCTAAGACGGCAGGAATTAAATATTTAAACCTTTGAGAAATATACACTCTTTATAAATCAACTAAGTTTTAGCATAACTCTGTTGTCAATATATTTTTTTTTAAATATGAAATTATGTCTAGCGATTTGGCTGAAACTGAGATATAATCAATATTTCAGGCGAACCATTGGTCGCCAAAGTTGACTAGAATTAAATAATTTAACCATTGGGAAAAATAAAAACTCTATAAAATCGAATTATTTTAGAATAACTCAGGAGATTCAGTTGTTCTCCAAAGACGGCTAGAATGAAACAATTTAACAACCGCGAAATATTATACTCTGTATAAATCAAAATAGTTCAAATAAACTCTATTGTCAGTATTTGTATTTTCCTAATAAGTTACTAAATAATAAATAACATAAAAACTTCTGCTTCACAAAATCAATCGATATTGCCATTGTTTGTGCTGGCGGGGAATAAAAAAAGTAAATGTTTTGAGATGGTCAGAGGACAATGGCAAAAGTGAGGAAACGAAATTTACGAGTGTCATGCACCGTACCCGTAACTGAAACTAGATAGCGTGGCCAGGATTTCCGTCTCGACCGGATGAATAAAACATAAACACGGTCGAATTTAAGTGTGCGTGTTGCCCGATTGGAAAAATGCGAGGGAAGGGCCGGCAAACGGTGCTTTAAATAGAACTATTAGTGGCCAGTTCCAGAAGGGTTTCACTTTCCGTCTAAAGAAGGGCTTTGTTGGCACATTCCGACTCGAATAGCCGCCGAGTCTGAGTTAGAGGATTAGTGTGGAATAAAGCGACTCTTCTTCTTTTTTTCTTTTTTTTTTGTAAGAAATATAATAGTTGTAGTTGATGGCTATCTGA
>JAOUZG010037017.1:2290649-2301231 GCA_026289955.1 Argiope argentata
TAATAGCGTTCACTACATATATTTTAATATTTTATGTCCGATATAATGGCGTTCAGAACATAAATTTTAATATTTGTATTTCACGACTTTTTGATTTTTACTTTATTGTATACATCTATTTTTTTCATTTGATTTTTTTCCAAAATTTTAAGGAAATGTCGAATAGTATATTTTTGACAATTAATATAATGCAATTCTGTTTACAAATATTACCTTAAGATATCTAATATATCTACAAATATTAACTTAGATATACGACTTATTTATATCTATTACTAACTTAGATATATAAATAAGTCTTATTAAATATGCGACTTATTTATAAATTTTTACTGATATCATGACTTATTTATTTGTGTTTTTGAAGTTTTGGAAATTTAATGCATTTCAAACTTTCTTTCCTCTTTTAATATTTTTATGGGTCAGAGTGTACACTTATTTATTATCTATCTTTTATTTTTTATTTACTTCTTACGATGTTTATTTTTTGAGTGTTTGTTATTCATTTTATAATGCACTCTTCAATGGGGTTTTCACTATTGCGCACATCCCATTTAAATGGATTAACAAAAGTCAAATGTCAAAACTAATTATGATATCAAATTAATGAAAGAATGAAAAAATAAAGAGGAAAACAAACACCGTATCGCAGATTCCGTGAATGATGAAATAGATTATAAAAAATATTTGCTTACCCTTCCTTCGCTTTTCCAGTAGATGAAAAAGCCATATTCATCGACTTTGAACAAAGCATTCGGTTCATAAGCTGCCTGTTCTTTTTCCTGCAGAAAAAGAATATAAATAGATTAAAATCTGCTATGCATATTTTAATGTATCATGCCAGAACATCATTTCTTGAACGGCCAAGCCCCACGTGCTCGTGCGAGTTCAATTATATTTTTATTCATTTCAATCGTTTCATTGAATGAGCCATTTTAGTATTGCAAACGATACAAAAAATACTTTGTCTCGTATTTATTGTTTAAAAAAATATCCCATTTCCCATTTATTTCATTTCATATAATCACATGCTCAAAAATACATTTTCTGGGTTTTATTTACTGTAGTCATTAACTTATTTTTTTTTAATCATTGCTTTCGTAAATGCAATGGCAATGTCTTATTAAATGCTGATTTTTTGAGATGCTTTTGAGGATAATAATTTTTTTATTTTTCACCTACAGATTTTTGCTGACGCCAAAAATCTCATCCGAAAAACAACATCACGCTCTGACATGATAAAAGAGGACCGAAAGAGACAGCATCAATTGAATGACAGAAAACAACTTCATATAGAATCAGTAATATATTTTTATTCACCTTTTTGAAAAGTTGATAAACTAAGTTTCGTTTTGTTATTAAACTGGTTTAAATTAAGTTGTATTTTAATAATTAAAAATTAAAAGCTTTGTAGTAAAGCCATATTACATATAAAATTTCTTAGCTATTGTATGCAGTTTATTTTCTGTAATCAAAAAATTAATCTTAAATTGTTTACAAATTATAAATAAGCTTAGAATAATTTTAGTTATATTAACTATATTTTATGATTTATAAAATACTAATGTAATTGATTAGAATTTGTTTGTCAAATAGCGCAAAAAATTTAAAATCCAGACAGTTTTATTGTTATTACTACAAAAAGATTTCTGGAAAAAAAACCTAATGGATATTAAAATCTAATCAAATAATTGTGTAGTAATTAAAATCTACATATTTGCTTCAATATTCTTTATGATCACACACACACAAAATAATGTAGAATAACAGTATAAAATATATCTCTACTCAACTAATTGCTCTTTAAAGTCAATGGTGTAACTATGTTGTTTAACCACTTGACATATGAATTTATTTAAATTCCTAATAAGATGACACATCCAATATTAAATATTTATTGTTATTTTAATTCCTATAATGTAACGAGTTTTAAGGTAATGAAAAGTTTCTAAACGATTCCGGCATTTTAAATTACTGAATACTTTCACTTAATTGCAGGTTTAAAATTATTAATTCAATAATTCGATGCGTGTGTCAGAAACGTCATTGTATGTGAAGTGGTTAGTTATAAACGTCGTAAAAAATCTACATATTTGGTTTAATGCCTTTTCTATTGTTTATTGCAAAAATTGTTTAGGGTTTTCAGGTGAAGTTAGAAAGAAAATCAATATACATGGTCCAGCACTCTTTAACCCTTTATTTACCAACGGAGCTTTAAAATACAGTTTAAATGCGTAACAGTGAATTCGTATAGTGTAAATCCGTATCAGTGTACATCGATTGCAAAATATATTTATTTTGCATAACATAAATTGTTCGTTGAATAATGAGGCACCATTCTTTTTTAAAACGTTTTTTCAAATCCTCTTTTTAAAATAAATTATGTTCTTTGGATAACATTTTTTTTGACAAAATGCTGTAGATTGGACAGCAATGCAACGGGAATTCCTATCTTTAGTTATGTAATTATGTAAAATCATGTGTTAAATAATGTTTGTTTTGGGAATACTACTGAAAGAAAATGTTTTTACATAGCTTAGTGCTTCCTAAAGACAATTGCCAAAAAAAGGATAACGTGCATTGGATAACATCGTAATATAGTATCTCTAAAAGCTCTTACAACGAACGTGTTCCAAAAACTATCAGGAATAACAATCACAAATGATCATTATCATTACGTTGTTAAGTTGGTATTTCTAGTCGATAAAACTAATGAAAAGATCTAGTAACCACTAAAAAAAAGTGTCGTGAAGAGATTTTTTTTATAATATCGACGGTCATTTTTTTTACTAAATCCAAGTCCCCCCAACTGTGTGGTACTTTAAAAATTTATTTCATTTGACAATTATTTTGAAATTTGACGTATTGAAACAAACATGACATTAGTGTGACTAACCTTATTTCCAGTTGCAATTGCAATAATCCCTGTCGGCTTTTTCTTGTAGTCATTCTGGCATATATATTGCCTCAATCTACATGTTTTATTTTTAGATAACTATTTTTAAGTTCTGATTCTTTTTAGATTGTAACATAAAGGATACATAAGATTTCCCTTATAGCGCATTTCATAAACAAAATTTTGAAGGAAACATCCAGCACTTACATGAATTTTTTAACTCAAAGCAAGAGGAATCACAATAAAATTATTTAAACAGTGAATACGGACCTTAAATGGGGTAGCAAAATTAAAACACTTAAATTGCTTGTTTCTCATTAAATTTTCTCTTCCCTCCCTTTGATTCTTTAACACTTGTAAATGGCCGGGATGGCCTGGTTGGTAGAGCGTTGGACTCGCACTCCTTAGGTTATGGGTTCGAAACTCACCGACCAAAAGATTCCCCGAGTGTGTGTCGGTTGGCCCTCTTTAAATCTGTTCGTGGTAGCAAAGCCCTCCACGTAGAGAGTAGTACCACTGGGGGTACTGGGTCAGAGGTGATCGTTCTCAATTCCAGGTCTAAATTACGATCTGAGATGTATGAATGAATTTGCATGAATGAAGACCGTCCCCTAAAAAGGGTTGTGGCGTGTGTGTAGTTAAGTCGTACTCTTGGCCCTAGATGGCGCTATTTGTAAAACAAGAGACATATATCTCCGGCTTAAAATCTGCTGATGCATAAGTGGGGCTTGTTCACGGCAAGTGCCATAAGTAATAACAACAACACTGGAAAATAAAAATAACCAAGAAAATCGCCTTCGCAAAAAAATTCCTATAAATTGAATGAGGCATTATTTTTTTATTTAAGTCTCCGTTCGATATCATAATATTCTGTTTGAAAAGTAATTTTTTAACTGCGAAGGTCACGGTTGCATTGTCGTGAAATTAAATATGCAACAGAAATACGGTAGTGGTAATTAATTCTGCCTCTCTGTCGTGGTGTGTGGAAAAAGTCTAAAAAATCTTGATTAACATATAATCCATTCATGAAATTTAACTGCATTGGCTTATAAATGAATGGAATTGTCGTCGGTGTAAAAAAACCTATCGCGATACATGAGGTCGTAACTATCATGCCATTGTTCAAAGGAGTTGCATAAAATTTTGGTTCAAGGTATTTTGAGATATGTGCTCTAGAATAACATAAAACCATAGTTAATCTCTGGCAGTTAAGGCTACAGCGACAAAATTTCAAAATTTTGAGACGACAGCACCAACTGTTTCATTTTTTAATTGGTATAAATTTTACATAGCTAAAAACAATAAATACTGTTGGAATGGTATTTAAAATACGAAAAGAACCAGCATTAGACAAACTAAGAAAAAAAATAGAAAAAAAACTATTGTTTTGCGTTCACTAGAGACATGAAGTTTCAATGCACTCTTTTCGGCATACCGTTTCAATGTCATTTATTGTTTTTTCGCTATGGAGAACACATCCGAACAAAAAACAAACAAACAAACAACATTTGGTGTTGTCTTTTGAAATTTTGAGATTTAATTAAGCATAAATAAGGCAACATTCAGTAGATTTTACTATACAGGGTGTCCCAGCAAGAACGTATAAACTCTACACGGCCAGATTCGTTGTTTGGAGCACACAAAAAAATGCCCAAAGAACTGTACTTATACGACCCATAGTTTTCAGGAAAAACTCGAGTGAAAATGTATTGCATCATATCTGTTTTACGAAAAAAAACTTCATTGGAAACATGAAAATCGGTACTTGCATAATTTTAAATTGGAAAATGTTCGAAATCTCTCCCTCCCCCGTTTATATGGAGGCATGCATGCGTGCTTTATAGCATCGCAGTGTCCGCTAAAGTAAACGCACTGTGGAGACGAATGGGTTAAGCGTATTTCTGAAGTATCTAAGTCTCAATAAACAAATTCCTTTCATGGCCCCACATGAAGAAGTCTAAAGGGGTTAGATGCGGCAGTCTTGGTGGCCATGAACCAGGATCCCCAAAGTCCAATCCAACTTCTGAATAAAGGCTTTTTTTCTTTAACTAGATATGATGTCATACATTTTCCGCCGCATTTTTCTCGAAACTATGGGTTGTAGAGGCATAGGCATAGGCATAGGCATAGGCAACCCATAGAAAACTATGGATCGTCTTGCTTTGACACCCTGAATGAAGTTCGGCTGTCAGTGATTGTAGGATAATTACGGATGGTTTTAAAATTTTTTATATCCTACTAAATATTAATTAGTATCTTTCCGTACGCATGTTAAATATTAATTTGTTTCCTTCTGCACACATTTGTATCATTCTGTATTCAAAGGTGTTTCGTGCTGGCAAAGAGAAGGGGGTATCACTCACCTCTTCCCACCTGTCGAAAAAGCATCCCTTGAGCAGTGCTGGCGGCACGGGCCGTTGCCAGTTGAACTCGTATAGTTTGGTCATGACTCCTTCAGCATGGCTCACTTACAGGGAAATCCGTGACCCTGGAGATCCTGCAAAACGGAAATTCAGTCTCGGAAAAATGCAACGACATGAACAGAAGAAGATATTTTCATAGCAATAAGTGCTTAAATATATATTACTTTATAATATCAACACAACAATAATTTCTTTGAGGTTTTATCAATTTTATACATAAATTATTTATTTTAGTATATGTATATATAAAAAAACATGACTGTCAATTGCCGTTATTATTTTACAGTCCCACCAAAAAATTATTATTATTAAATATTATTAACTGGTCTTTCTAATAAAGTCGAAAGAGGTTTATAATCAAGCCCATATAATATAAATCTAAAATATACAAAATGAAATCTACCTTTATCATGTGAGAACATTGTTAAGTATGTATTAAACCGTCCAACTTTATCGCCAAATTTGAAGTCGTCGCTAAAGATTTGCCAAACCGCCAATTATGGTAATCCGGCAATGGTGTAACCGTTGATCTTTATCACCAAATTTAAATCGGTCGCCGAAACCGTTCACAATGGATGGTGAAGACGGTCTAATACGTAAGTAAGAATTATTATTTTTAAGTCATTAACCAGTTTTAACCGGTTTGAAACAATCATGAGACTTCTCTATCGGTCTCTATCCTTCAATAATATATATGTAGATATACATATACATATAATGATAATTTTTTTAAAATTTTCGTTTTCAATTTTTCTAGCTAGCAAAGTTCTTAGAGTTCGATCGATTTTGAAATGAAATAACAGCTATGATGTAGCTGTTATTTCATTTCATTCAACGTCAAAATTAAAAATACATCTTTTATGTAGAAGCACGCGTAATAATAAAGCAATACTGGTAAAATCAGACCAACCTTTTAAAGCGGATTTGCTTTCAAATAAGCATACATAATAATAATGCAAAATTGGTAAAGCAGGTAAAAATATTCTTCACTCGATAATTTTCGGCTGCCCATAATCTTTATTTCTTGCCCATAAATTTTGGAGACATCAAAACTCCATAACCAAAACAACATCATGTTCTCACTTGATGAAATATAACACCAATATTAAAGCAAAAATACCAAAAAAAATCACTTTCAAATTTCATCAAATTTTTTTCAATAATTTGAATGATTTATGCGATTATCAGAAATCAGGAAACATTTTTTTTTAAATTTTATAAATGAAAAATTATAAATGGTTACAATTAAAATAAATACCATTAAAATCACCTTTAACAGCAATCAAATTGAAAAAAGGTAGTTAGATGAAACTCAGTACCCAATGCAAAATTTATTTCTGCTTTCAACTCTCTGGGAACGGAAATTAAATTTCAAAGCTGCAATGCATTCTTTCGTAGATTCAGTTTCAATAAAATGAGGAAATTACCCTTCGGTCGCTTTCAAAGCCTGGTCGCTACAAGCACACATGTTCCAATTAGTTTAAAGGTCAAAAAGGACATTAGTTTGAAACCTTGAACGATCTGTCCATTGTTTTCTAATTCGCCGTAGAAGTAAGCAATATCCTGGTGTTTCAAAAAAAATGAATAAAAACACTTATATTTTATGCTTTTAAAATATTTTAAATTTTAATATTTGAACAAAAAACGTTTTAATTGATTCGTTACGGTCATTAGTTTCGACGTATTTAATTAGTTTGAGATTTTTTTAGAAGTTAAATACGTTGAGTTTTAGAAACTAAGACGTCAATCTTAAATATAAAACATACCAATGAAAGTTATTAAATTATTAATTGTACAACATGACGTTATTTTTTGTGACGTAAAATTGCTGTACTATTAAACATTGTAATTTAAATCCAAAATTATATTTTTTAACCCAAGAGACAAATATTGAGGGCTTAGAAATTTACGGCAGTGATACTTTTATAAAAGCTGTATTAAATGAGAACTATGATTAGATTTATATAAAAAATTAGAAAAATGATTTTAAATATTCAATTAAATATGTGATTAAAACAATTACAAATTTTACTTAAATTAATAAATTATAATAGCACAGTACAACTTTTCCAATATCAATATATAATTATTTAAAAGAATCTGTGATTGTTTTGAATTATCTTTAATAATTTTGAATATGATAATATGTTTGCTACATTCAAGGAATTACAATGTTTTTGATGCTGAATTGAAATGAATTCAATTTTAAAATTTATTCGCTATTAATTTAATTTAAACGATAAAAATTCTCTTAGATATTCTAGAATATCCAGTTGACTTTTACGTTCTTATATATTTTTAATAACAAGAAATATTCAAAACGGCTATACATAATTTATATAGAAGATTAAGTAAATTGACAAACCACGTGCTAACGGTAGATATTATACAGTTAGAATAATTGTAGTAATAGTGTCAGTATAAAAATATTAAATAAAAGATTCTGATTTTAAATAACATTTCAAAGTTTCTAAATTAAACGAAACTTAAAATGAAATTTCGCAAATTTTTCTTGGAAAATAATTTTGAAAATACAATATTTATCATAATTCTGACTATTTGTTTTAAAATTTCAGTCCAGATTTGAAAATATATTGTAGGTGTAAGTTTTTATTTTCAAAACTATCTTAAATGTTAAATTGGCTTTTCAATGGCCAGTTGTTTACTCATCACATTAATGACATTAATTTATATTTTCTTTCAGTTTTGTTAATTGTATCTTACCACAATAAAAAATATTTTAATCGAAATTCTAAAGAGATCAATAAGCATAGTGTCATGAGATTGTTTATTTCTTCTTTTAATTTTTTTTTTAAAAAATTACTAATTCTGTGAATGGACAGTCTATTTGTTTTATTTTTCACAAATAGAAAAATAAAGAAAGAGGCAAATACTGATGACGTAATCATAAGATTTTATATGAATTAAAAAATTCAATTCATTTGAGTACTATACATGCTTTTCTACTTTATATTATTTTTTAATATTTCTACTTTCTAAACTTTTATTAGTTTCGCAACTCATTATCATAAAAATACTACATTATTTTGAGCCGTCTTTCTCGTGTTCTGGGAGTCCCGGGTTCGAGTCCCGCTTCGGGCATGGCTGTTCTTCTGTGTGCTATCTGTGAGATGTGTGACTGTGCCCCCCCCCTGTAAAAAGGGGCTGTGCAAGCAAATGTGGTGAGTGTGTAGCTAAGTCGTACTCTTGGCCCTAGTTGGCGTTACTTCAAAATCAAGAGACGCTCCTTTCGGCTTAAGTCTGCCGCTGTATCAGCGTGGGGCTCGTACATAGGCAAGGGCCGTAAATAACAACAACAATATCTTAAATAATTAGATACTGTATTATTTAAAATTGTCAAATTAAAATTACTGTATTATTAAAATTATTAAAAACTTTTTATCATTTTAATAATACAGTATACGTTATATAC
Organism: Argiope argentata; assembly: GCA_026289955.1. Lineage (NCBI taxonomy): Eukaryota > Metazoa > Arthropoda > Arachnida > Araneae > Araneidae > Argiope > Argiope argentata. Next base: position 2,299,402 of record JAOUZG010037017.1, read on the forward strand.
ATTAAGTTTCCGTGCTCTATCGTACAGAATAAATAAATTCAAGTACAGAGATAGTAAAAAAACCTACCCAGAGGCAGTGGTCTCTCCAAACCTTATTCGCATACTCCTTAATAAACTTATCATGCCAGAGAACCCCTTACACAGCACTAACGTACAATAGTTACAAAATCCTAATTAACGGCTTGAATTTAACATTTTTACTGAATCCTTGTCGAGTATTTTTTGAGATTAATCTCTGGTTTGAGTTAATAGTATCTAAAATTGGATTGTTTCAGACACATTTTGCTGAACTGATTATAACTAAAATTGACTCAAAACTGCGATTGTGATAGCCATAATAATTGAATAATCGAGTTTATATGCTTCAGAAATTATAGATTAACAGATTGTTAATCTGCAGTTGGATTTGATTCAAAATTTACCAGAAATCTACAATATAGATGTTAAGTATTTGTATCGAATATCATTTATCTGGCTCTTTTAGTGTCAACTTATATTTGAACAGTCAGACAGACAGACTTCCTCAGAATAGATTTTATTCAAAATTTGACTAAAATCCGAAATTTAGTGTAAAGACTGAAGGCCAAATTTCAACCTTCAAGCGCAAAAAGTTTTTGAATTATCTTTGTCAAAGACAGAATTACAGACAGGCACTTTCTAAAATTGTGTCTTGTCTGAAGGTGGAAATTCGTTAAAATCTCGAGTTCAATATTTTTACTTCACAATTATTATTGTTTCTCTTTACTAAATATACGAGAACATAGGGAAAAAAAGAATGTGAGATTCTGTCTTAGAATTTATTTTTCCTGCAGTTTTGATCATCAGTAATCAGAATAAATGCTTTAACAATTTACATTCGAACAGGGACTTTCCCTCACCTTTCAAGACGTTTACATCATTTTGACTTTTTATCTATTAATTTTTCAATTTTGATTGTTAAAAACACAAAATATTAAAAATATATAGATTAATTTTTCGAAGTAATTCGATTTAAAACAATTATGTATACTTATTTTTGGACCAATAAATAAATAAATCTTTGTATTAGGTGAATAATTAAGCATTGAATTACTTTTCCTTGTGAAAAGAATTAAAATAGTTTAAATTAATTATTAATGAGTAATAACAGTTTTTTCCTCTTCAAGGCTGGTATTTAAAAAAGGTTTATGAACAGAAAAGAAAAAACACACAATATAATAAATCTTATACTATAATACGAGGAATGGTTGTCAAGTCGAAAATCGCCCCAGAATTAATAAACTCCGGTAAACTTGGGGGTCTGGGGGTTTTGGCCACGAGGAATCGATTGGCGCCGGTTTTGAAGCGCTACAGTTGAGCAGTTCGGAGTTACAGATACGATATTTTCAAACTTTATTAGTTCGCCATAATGGCTACTTAAATTTTAAAGTGGTAACGTGCTGCCATCTATAGCCAATATGCCATCTATATCAATATTCATGTATATATTTTTTCATTTCATGCAGACACGTGATGAAAATTGCATTTTTATATGTTTAATGCGAAATAATAATTTATTTTTTAAATTTCAGTTTTTGTCAATCTGATGGCAACATATTAATAAGATAATTTTTTCCCTTTTACTCGTAACGCATGCTTGGAGCTTAAGTTTTAATTTTATCTTATACTATAATACGAGGAATGGTTGCCAAGTCGAAAATCGCCCCCCCCCCATTTCCGACATTTCAACATTCATCAGAAAAAAATAAGGATAATTTTGATATTTTTACTAAATACGGCATGTATTTTTTTGATAAATCACAACTGAAAATTTAAATATTCGAGTTAGCTTCGATACCTGTTTTCTCCGAG
>JAOUZG010037017.1:2304977-2345163 GCA_026289955.1 Argiope argentata
TTTACACTTTAACGGACCCGATCAGTTATTTCATGGAATAACTAGGTATTCTATAAACTATGAAATACAAGAGGGCTTTACACTTTAACGCACACGATTATTTATTTCATGGAATAACTAGGTATTCTATAAAATAACGGATTTTATACTTTAACGGTAGTATATCCATTAAATGAACCCTCTTCAAGCAGTTATATTTTAAGGAATAATTTTCCAGTTATAATTTCCAGTTATCCAGTTATTAGAAATTCGATTCTCAATCGAATAGTCTTGATATTTATACCTCTGAAAAATATTTTTTACTCACGTCGCAAATTCCAAGGAATCTCGTAACCCCCTTTCTATTTTGGTTAGCACCTTAGATCCTAATTCGAATTTTATTTAAATCGGGTAAAGAGCCAATATCACCGGACAAATATCTGCTTGCGTGTAATTGCCCAATATCGCGTTACTGCATCGGCATAGAGTCCGAGAAATAAAAACCAATCGAAAGTAGATTTGCAACGATTTTGTCCCTCTCCGAGTGTGACGTCACCTATTTATTTTGGCCGTCACGGAACGGAGTACTTTCGCTCTCGTAGTTTCACGGAACATCGCGTGAACGACGAGATAGACGATGTCTTTGGTAGGACGAGAGAGAAAAACGAAGCAAATACAAATTAAAGCGCAAAACAATAATTTGTCCCTAACCTTTTGTTACTATGGCGATTTATTAGAACGAGAAAACATCTTTTCGAAGCCCTGGACGTTTTTAAAACGCCGCCGTAACGATCACGTTTAATATGTGGAAAGTGGAGTGCTATTAATACCTCAAAAGCAATGAAAGAAATGGTAATGAAAGTGGAAATGTTATTTGAAGATAAAATGTGTTAGAAGGTTATTGTTCCGACTTAATTCTACTTCAAGGCCTTATGAAAAAAATATTTTAAGGCGGTAGAAAGTTGTATAACGGGATTTCAGCCAAAAAATCTTAGATCATTGAATTTTAGAATAAATTTAGTTTAAAGTTTTACAATTAATATTTTTTTAAGTATATACACAAAAAAAATATATAAATGACTATATTGTTTGAAGAGCCGTGATTTCATCTAGAAACAAAAATTTTCACCTAAAACTTTGATTAAAGGCGATAATTTAAAAGTCATTATAAATTAATTAAAAATCTTTCATTAATAACAAGATGCAATTTAAGGCAGTAAAATTACATATAGTTAAAATTTTGTTTGAAAATTAAGATATACAGAAGCTCATTATTTTTGTTAATACTTGTATATATATATGATATAACAAAGTTTATTATAACAACTAATAATATAGTTATAATTATATAATAACTATATTAAATTTTTCGCTAATATAGCGAAACTTTCATATTACATTTTAATTTGGAAAGTAAATAAAATTTATGTTTACTTATATTTATTTTTTAAATTATTCATTTTACTACAGGCCACACTAAAAATAACTTCTTTTCATTTTAAATCATTCTAAGTGAAACTTGGTATTTGCCATTAGAAACAAAAACAACAACAAACTAGAGCTTCACATGAGCCTCTTATTTATAGAATAAATTTTTAAACTTGTTATTTTAGAATTTTGGTGGCAACTTTAGACAATTTATTATTTTTAAGTCCATTGCAATTGGACTTCAACCTGACTAAGTTTATATATATATATATATATATATAAGGTGGCCAGAAATAAAACACCCCTACTCTGACCTCCATGGATATCGAACTACTCAGTGTAAAGGCTCAAAATTTTGTACACATACTATTCAAAATATGGGGAAACGGATTTCACGAAAAAAAAATTAGTTCCTGAAATCACCGATAGGTGGAGCTGCACAACTGGAACTATGATCAAAAGACACAAATAATAATAAAAATTAAAATGTTTATGCGGAATGGAATGCTTCCATGCTTCCTTTTTAATTTTTCTGCCCCTTATGGAAAATAAAAATAGTAAAGAAGCTAGAACTCCCGTTGTAACTGCAATTTCATACTGTAACCAGAAAAATTTGCATAAAGCATGGTTAGAAGCCATGTTAAAAGGTGGGGAATGTCATTCTTATTAGTGATGGCTGTCACGCTGCCAGAACGCGCTTTGCTTGTGAAGTTGTTTTACGAGAATAAAGGAAATGCTCCAGCAGCACTTCGAGAGTTTCGCCGACTTAAGGATTTGCGTAAGGGACCATTGCTTCCACAAGCTCTCAGGAGAATGATCGCTCGATTCGAGGAAACTGGACATCTTGGAGTTCAGCCTGGTCGAGGACGCAAACCGGTTCGTTTAGATGTCGTTGAAGATGTTGCCACCGGTATTGTTGAACAGTCAATGGATAATGTTTTAGGCTGCAGTAGTGCACGTGCAGTGTCACGACACTTGGGTGTTCCCTATAGCACAGTGTGGAACGTACTCAGAAAAATGGTGCTTTGTTTCCCGTACAAAATCCGCCCTAATCAACAATTGCTGGCCACAGACAGGGAGATGCGACTGACCTTTGCATTGACATTTCTTGCTAGAGTTGAAGTGGATGCATCGTGGCCGTGGCAGATTCTGTGGAGCGATGAGGCCCATTTCCACCTCAGTGGAACAGTGAACACCCATAACTGTCGCATATGGGACACGACAAACCCCCGTACCTTCCAAGAGATTCCACTCCACTCACCGAAAGTTACAGTCTGGTGTGGATTCACAGCCACATTCATCCTTGGACCGTTCTTTTTCGAAGAGGTTACTTCCAATGGCCTTGAGACATGTACCGTGACGGCCAACAGGTACAAAAGGATGCTCGAAACATTTGTTGTACCCCATTTGCAGCAGCGCCATTGCCTTGACACCATTACTTTTATGCAAGATGGAGCACCTCCACACATTGGACTCCCTGTGCAACAGTTTCTTCGCCAACATTTCACCACTGACAGAATAATCAGTCGCGCGTTTCCGACAACTTGGCCATCTCGTTCACCGGATCTTAATCCGTGTGATTTTTGGCTTTGGGGACACTTAAAAAACCTTGTTTATCGAGAACGTCTGATAACCTTTGCAGATTTGAAAGAGAGTATCAGTCTGCATGTGAGAAGCATCTCAGATGACCAGTTACGATCCGCAGTTGAACAAGCTGTCCACAGACTTCACATTTTACATCTTCAGGAAGGGAACCATATTGAGCAGCATTCCCTGCATCGATAACGTCCTTGTTTCATGTATGCTTGGTACTTTCAAATAAAATGTGTTTAAAACGTGTTTTTGTGTCTTTTCAGCATACGTCCAGTGGTACAGCGCCACCTATTGGTGATTTCTGGAACTAAATTTTTTTTCGTGAAATCCGTTTCCCCATTTTTTGAATAGTATGTCCACAAATTTTCAAGCCTTTACACTGAGTAGTTCGATATCCAGGGAGGTCAGAGTAGGGGTGTTTTATTTCTGGCCATCCGGTATATATATATATATACCGCCTGTAGGTAAGTCCAAATATTTTCCCACTAGAACAATTTGTTATTTATATGCGACACTTCTATATCACATGAAGTAAACTGTTACACTTCATAAGATGATCAATGTTTAGTTTAGTTTAGACGCATTTACTTCCCTTGTAAAGCAACACTAGGACTATTTTGGGAAGGATCTCGTAATTCTGAACCATGGTCAGATGACGAGGTCGACACCTGAGTTTGAACCCTGGTCTCGATCTTGGAACCCTATGGTTCACGAGGCGATACCTTATCACCAGATCACTGCGTTCTTATAAGATGATCAACTAATTTACATTGAGTAAGTAAGACATAGTTTAGACATTGCTGATTCTAGAAGGTAAATTTTCTTTTTTTTTCCTCCTGAAAATATAAATGAGGGGTGTTCTTTTATTAATACATATTTAAAAAAAACATTAGACCAATAAAAATAATTATCTGTAAACATTCTCAAATTTATTAAAAAAACACTAATTTAAATATTAAATATAGTTAAATAAATGTACCTGTGCTTATCATCTAGATAGTATATTGCCTTTTACTATATTATAATCAACCAATATATTATTAATAACCGATTTCCAAAAGAAATTGGTATGGTGTCTTCGACGAGCGTTGCGTCGCATGATAGTTACGCGAGGAGGAATATCAATTTTTCGTGACAGTGTCCATTCTGTCCAAAAGCAATATGAGGGCTATTAAAAGGTGGATCTAATAACTTAAACATTGATTAGAGGTTTATAATGATGCTTAAACGTTCATTCGCCCTCTACAAAATTTCAAGCCACACCCACAAGTAGTTATTTGGCTATCAATGTCGGATGTATTGTTTATCAGGCTCACGTAAATAGCATATCTTTGGTGGACTCGGATTATGAGCTTCTAACCTCCTCTTCCAAAGAAAAGACCTTGTTGCCAGATTATTATAAGATCTCATTTAACATAAACCAATTCCGTAGATTATAAGAAAAAACATATGACGGAACGATGTTGTTGTTGTTCGGCTTTTTTGGCTCAAGAGCCATGTCTGACTATGCAGCGCCAAGCAGATGGTAAAAAACAAAACATAACACAGTCTATAAAATCACATGATACAACAGCAATTTATCAAGATAAATTTATTTAAGCAATTTATCAAGATTGCAAGAATGTATAATGTTAATTGTTTCGAGGGCGAAAAAAGAGTTTACAATGAATCGATGTGAATTGTAAACCTGAACTTAAGATAAAAAGTACTAAAAAGAACTATAAATATCAATGGTTTTTAAAAATATAAAAAACGTTTCGGTGGAATTTCTAACTAACCAGGTATTCTAAACTTAATGACGATGGCTTAAACAAGAAACGATGGAAATATTAGTGTACGGAATATACATTTCTTTACAGCAATATAAATATGTTTTACTTTGTACTGTTTTTGAAAGAAATTCTTTTCGGCAAGCCGTTTCCTAATGAACCTTTGGCATCTTGCCATCTGAAGAAAATATATATTTTCTCTTCAAAATTAACCGTTAAATCAATATGCATTCCGCTTTACAACCGGAGGAGTGGTACAGTATCTTCAGAGGCTACGGACTCCTGAGCACCCGAGGGCAGAAGTCGGATTTATAGCACACATACGTCACAAAACCCTTTTATGGGGTGGACTTCATTCATGCATTACATTCATTCACCCACAGTTCGTAATTTTGATCTGGAACAAAGAAAGATCACCTCTGACCCAGTACCCCCTGCTGCATTACTCTCGACATAGAGAACTCCACGACGGATATAATGTGCATCAGCCACCATACACACAGAGAGCTTTCGGCTGGCGGGTTCGAATTCACAACCCAAGGAATGCGAGTTCAACGCAATACCAACTAAGCTATCCTGGCCCTAAAATAATCACTAACCCTTTATATTCTGGAAAGTAATGGGAAACAATATTATGCATATGCGATTTTAAGGATTCTTTTTGAAGCATTAGAAATTTTAGTACGTTTATTATATTTGTAAAAACTAATGTGAAGAGTTTTGTTATTATACTGCTTTTAGAAAAATCATTATCGACAAGAATGTGAAAACGATACATCCTGAACAATGACAGTCAGATTGGATTTATTCGTGGTAAGAGTTAAGTGTTTGTTTATGTCCATTATTTGTAAAAAGGAATTAACAGAATACATTACAGACATACAACACACATGTTGCAATTTTTTTTAGTGAGGCCACTTCTTCTGTTTCAGTTTAATCAAGTTCGTTTTTTCATCTTCATCTCAATGAAAGTACAATAAATGTTGAGCACGTTAATACAAAGAACGTGCATTGTTTGAAATGGAACGCAATGATGGCTTTGTTTATTTGCAATGTGATAAAATAAATATGTTTTGTTGTTTATTTAATTTCTCTTACGCATCTAATTTCTCTTGATTAGTTTATATATTATTTATGTCATTTAACCCATTTTTTTCTGCTCTGTAGCGATTTATGAAGTGTACATGGAGAGGAGATTTTAACTGACTTCGCTAATAGCATACTTGCTAATCATTAAAACACATTTTTTTTTAAAGAAAAACAATCGGCCAAAGTTATTGAAAATGGGTCGACACGGATTAAGAAAAAGCTGTGTTTGCTTAAAATATCATTAAATAAATAATTAAAATAATCTCCTTTCGCTTAACATGGCATCAACATCATCCGGATATCTCCAAGGTTTTTGTTTATCCTTCAAAGAATAGAATGATATCTAAGGTGTATTACAAAATATCTCGAGTAATGACAGCAATCATTACTTACGTAGAATTTAAATTAAAAGATAACTTAATTTATATGGTAAAGTCTTTATCTATGATAAATTTTCAGAGGTTATGAATGCGAAATATTAAGGCGTACTTGTACAATGTTTTTAAGGCATTTCTGACCAATTAAAGTCTGTATCTGCGTAACCTGAAATGTTAATATCAAATACATAAATTCCATTCGTAGTAATGGTTTTTTTAAAAATGAATATTAAATGAAAAAAACGAAAAATAAATGAGAGAATAAACAAAAAAGAATATTTTGAAAATAAATAGTTTTCCATGAAGAGGTTTCCCATTGCCAGTTTTACGAAATATGCAGCTCTCACATATTTCATTTCTATTTTGAACAGCTAATATATATAATTATAGTTAATTATTTAGCCTTATCAAGAATTATTCAATCGAAAAATATTTTATATCAATTACCAAAAATGACAAAGAAAATTTCGAGATAATTGCATTTGACATCACCATTGTTTGCAAAAGGTACTGCAAAATGTAAATATATTCAAATCAACATATTATCTTTGACATTTTATGGATATATTTTACTACTATGAGTACTTCAACAACCCAATCAAAGACTATTTTGTTTGTGTTGTTGAAGTTGTTGAAGAACGATTGTTGTTATTGAAGAAGTTGTTGGGTTGTTGAAGTTGTTGAAGAACGTTGTAGGATTGTTGAAGAACAATCTTGATTGGGTTGTTGTCAAGATTTTTTTCAAGAGAAGAGAGGATTGAATGAATGAAAATTTCACTTGAATTTAAAAATAATTTAAATTAAATTAAATATCATTAATATTTACTTTCAGCTTTAATTCTAGTTTGAATTTCAAAGGTAAGTGTATTAGAGAACGCATGATTTATTTGCAAATCATATTTGATTTAATAATTAAAAAATTGCTATATTCTTCATGTGAGATAGGTATTCGTTGATGTACAGGATGGTAATGAAGTGTTTTCAGGATTAAAAACAATTACAAAAGAATCATTGACTATTAAACTGTAATATTTTCCCTATTGAATATTATTATAAAATTTTTACTAAAGTTATGTTCTTAATGCATTTTTAGTCCAACATATACCTCGACTAATGCAGAAATAGTGATATTTTGATTTTTATCTATCTGGAGTTAAAGAAATAAAAAGTTTAATGCTTTTAGCTCCATCAATTTAAATCAGTCATTTCTTTCAAGGACAGTTTTGATATTACATAAAGCAATGCCAGTTGAAGTTATTGGCACACTTGAAGTTAGGATGGCAGATGCTGTGCTTAATGTGAGAGCCGAAATGGTGGCCAATATTTGGCGAGAACTCTAATATCGTCTTGCTATTTTTCTAGATATCAATAATGCTCATTCTGAAATTTACTTACGCCAATGACTTTATTAAATATTAAGAATAAGTCTTTACAGTAAATCAAAACAACCATATGTCAAATTATAACCACTTTTCTACGCTAATTTTTTGAAATCAGTGATAGGTTTTGTGTTTAGCCTGGAATTAAGAAAAAAATTTAAATTCTGATATTAAAATTGCATTTTTAAATTTCATTTCTATTATTATGTTTCTTTTGTACCTTTTATGTTCTCATAGCACAGGAATACATGCAAGCATTTTTCTGTTACTGGATATTTATTAAAAATTTAGCACAGATCTACATTTTATTTTTTCCCTCATTTTTTTTATAAAGTCAACATAGATTTCAGAGTATATTAAGTTATCGCGCTATCTTCCACAAGCACAGAAAAACAAATAGACTGGCATTATTTCGAATTTTTTCCAGATCTCTCTGATATTGTTTATTCAAAAACGTGAATTTCATTAAAATATCTTAATCGAATGTTTTGACAACAAGAAAATTTTCTAGTTCATTTCTCGTGCATAAGAATTGAGACTTTGTATGCTTTTCTTCACTGAAATGTAGACAAGGTTTCTAAAAAATATTTCTTGAACTGGTTTTTGCTAATTTTAATACTTTTTTGTAGCATGGTGAGGAGGGTGTAAAGGGTTTAAAAAAAACTCCACCGAAGTAAATAACGAAGTTCATTAATATTTCCTACGTAACTCATCGCTCCAATTTAAATTATAAGCTATTTGCACATTCTTGCAGACAAAAAAAAAACAATAACTATGCACAGTTAAATTATATGTCCTATTATATTACATGACTATTAGCATAATTAATTTTGTTCCCAATTTCAAAATGGAATTGTCGATAAAATTTTCGCTTAAATAAAGAATTGAGAAAGTATTTCGATATTGAGTTCTCCTTTTTTTATTGTTAATCTCAATGGATTTTCTATTAGGATTGCCGGCAATCTTCTTAAAGATTTCCCCAAAAGGTTTCAATTTACAAATTAGTATTATTGCCTGAATACTCCTCATGAATTAAGATTTTTAATAATTACTTTTATTTACAATTTTAAATTCATTGTATAGTCTATCTAATTAAATTTATAATCTAACTAGTTTAAATTTATTTTATTTCTTAAATTATCACTTACATTAACAGAGATTTGTTAAATTTGTCATTATCTGTCACACTACTTAATTTTCATGGTCTGGAATGTTACTATAGTCAGTGACAACATATTTATAAGCACCGCTTCTGCAATTATTTTAAATTACTTTATAAGTATTTTCTTTCCATTTCTATTCTGAAATTGAAATGAAATGTCTATGAAAATGTAGAAATATTGAAAAAAAAGACTGAAAGTGTAGAAAAAACATGAAAAATGCACATCTATGAAAACTCCTTTTTGCCCAAAGCTGACTTATTTTTAAGATAACAAAAAAACTGTTCTTCTTTTGAATTTAAAAACACTAGAGCTGAAGTCAGAGCAGCCTCGAATTGGAGAAAAGCAAATAGTTTCTATAACTGTTTCTTCTATTTTTCGATACAATCCAAAATTCACTTTCGTTAATGTTCCGTTTCCTTTTTTTTCGGGGGGGGGGGGGACTCTTATTAGAATTTAATGAAATTTGATTTCGATCCTTGCAATCTGGACAAAACCAGATTTCGTTTACTGGATATCCATTTATTATTATTATTAAAAAATTCAAATTATTTTCACCCATCAAATTTATATTTAGCAATAGTAAAACGCAAAAAAGTTATCTATGGTTTTATGACATTTCGAAATAACCTCACTTTTGTGCTAGTGGGTGAAAAAGAAGAATTGAAATGCGAGTGATTCATTTTCAGAAAACAATAACAGAGTAAAACGGGAGTACTTTTTAACAATAATAATATTTTCATGGAGTCTATATACTCATCTTTCTCGACGGATAAGGATTTTTCCGCTTTTCAACTGGAATGGTTTTTGTCTCAGGCATACAAGCCCACACGAGTGCATACGAGAGTTCCGTAAAAAAAAGAAACAAAATATAAATTTTTTCGGCTATTTTTCTTTTAATATGTCTTATTGATAATTAAATAAAACTATTTCCTCCATTAAACAATTTTTTAAACGCTTTATTAATTCATGCAGTAAAAGGTTAAATATTACATAAAAAGTGATGTACATGCAAATCACTTATTGGGTATTTCAGACTCATTGTTGTGCGAACATAATCAATTGATCTGAAGATATAAATGCGTATTTGGAGATTGTGGGAGATCTAATCTGCTGAATCAGCACTTCGTGAAAGCTCATTTCAATTCCTTAATATAATTAAACAGTGATAACATGATTATAAAGTATTAATATCATATTCTAGTTATTTAAAATATTTTAAATACAGTAAATCTGGTTTTGAAATTTTAAATCATAGGATCTTTTTGAACAAAGTAGCATTTTCTAAAATTAATTGCAGTCCTAATTTTTTACAGTTTTGCTCATTTTTGAGCTGCAAGCTGGCACAAATTACAGCATTTGTATGAATTTAACTCTTCGCTTCGTTAAAACCGCATTTAGATCTATTTACAAACGTTGCATTTAAATAAGTGCACTTAAAGCCTTCTTTTTTAATGTGCATTTGGAGGTTACTATCTGCAAAAAGCATCATTTTCGTTTATTATTTTCCTTTTTTGGCGAAAATGTCAATTATTTAAATAAAAATGTAGATAAATTTTTCTTCTTCCAATTCTAAAAATTAGAATACCATAAATAAATCTTTAAGATAACATAATTTAACGTTTTTATAAAAGCATTCATTAAATATTTTAAAAGCCCAAATATATATCATTTTATGCAAATTAGGAAATAAATCGATTCTCTTTTCTTTATCGTTCTCTTCGAACCCTTTCAAAATTGTTGAATCGAAGTTCTCAAAGGCGGGGATGTCGATGACCCCTTGCACAAAAGGCGATTGTCGGGCGCCAAACCCTTTTCTGTCCCTTCTTGGGGCCTATTGATCAACGCTAAGAAATCCCATTTCCTTCTTCATTCACCTTGGTTTGGGGCGCCCCTGACACACATCCCGTCCGGCGATCGATGCGAACGCCGCAGAGATTTGCTAACGCCCCGCACGTCGTGGCTTGCAAATAAAAACAACGCGATCGCAACTACCGCTACGTTCTCGGCTGACACCCGCTTGCTCGCACAGTGACAACCAACTGCTGTGCTTTAGATTTGGTTTGGGAAGCCAATTTTTATTTTCTGGCAGATGAAGGACTTTTAGTTTCTTGAATTTTAGTATTTGAAAAACCTGGTGTTGCATGAATTGATAATAATTTTCATGTCCAAATATATATATCATAATATGTAACCTTCTTGAACTGAACAAAGAATTTTAAAAAAATTGGCACTTTTCCGTTAGGCTGTCGCAATTTAAAAATTCGCCAAAGAAATTTGGCGGAATTTTACATTATGTGGCGATTTTTCGCTTGCGACAGACTAACGAAAAAAGTGCCAAAAATTAAAATTAAAATAAAGATTAAAATGAAATCTGCTATGCATATTTCAATGTATCATGTCAGAACATCATTTTTTGATCGGCCAAGCACAGCGGGCTCGCTCAAGTTAAATTATATTATTTTCATTTTATTTGTTTCATTGAATTAGTCGCTTTAATATTGCAAACGATCCAAAAAACTTTGTCTCGTATCCCTTGTTTAAAAAAAATATCACATTTCCTATTTATTTCATTTCATATAATCACCTGATCAAAATGACATTTTTCTAAGTTTTATTTGCTGTAGTCATTAACTTATTTCTTTTAAATCTTAGCTTTTGTGAAGGCAATGCAATGGCAAGGCGTTATTAAAAATTGATTTTTTGAGATGCCCGCGCAGATAATAATTTTTTTTTCTGCCTATGGATTTTTGTTGACGCAAAAAACCTCATCTCAAAAACAACAACATGTTCTGACATGATAATATCAGTAAAACCAATGTTAATGATTTTTTTAAAAAACCGAAAGTTATTATTTTTCGCTACTAATAAGTATATATAATAAGAGTGATGTCTGAACGTTTGATGGAGGTTAAAAATATCTCCCTTGATGTGAAATTTATGTTTTGGCTTTTAGTATTCAAATAGTTTTAATGTTATGAATTCGAATACAGCTAAGTATAATTAAAAATTAGTTACTTGATCGTAAGCTTAATATTTTAATTTACATCGTTTGTAATGCTAGACTGCAGCAAAGATCAATAAACTGAGATCTAAAATTTCAAAAATGCTGATTCATTGCATTATTTCCTGGAAAAATGGAAGTTATTTCTATTATTTTATTTTAACGATCCTTTATTTATTTTGCTTTGGAAAATGTATTTTGCCCAATTAGTAGATCACTATTTATTTCGATCCTTAGTAATGATCAATTTTGATTCGATTGTTCTTGAAGTTTTTTATTTCATAGAATTCTGGATCATTTTTAATGTTACTACATATTTACATTTAAAGTGCGCTATAAATTTTATATGTCATTTATCTTTTAAATGCACTTTCATTGTGCAAGTGACTTTTATTAAACCATTCGTTAGTCTATACGTGACGTCAGACAACAATCAGTCTGGATGGTCATATTTTTTCCTAACAGACATTCAAACAATGATTCAAAATTTGACAAACCATTGTGAATGCCATTTCAAAGACAAATAAATAAAAAAAAATGTTGTCATTCACAATATTTTCATTCATCATGACTGACACTTTTAAAGAAAAAATATCCCTTCTTGCACGCTGAAGCATGGAATTTTAAATAATTTCACAAAATCTTCATAAAAACTTTTCTTGTGGATCAAAGCAATTGCAAATTAAAACGGAAAAAATCTTTTTTTATATATAATATCTAATTTTTGTTACGATCAAGTTATTTATGCATTTTTGGATTTCCTTTTTCGCTATCCATCATCATTGGGATGGCAGTTGAAATTCCTTCATATTAGAGTTTTTATTATCTTTGAGTGGTAGGCAGAATGTTCTCTTATTTTTAGCCTGTTCTGCGTAAAAAAGAACAAATAAACATCATAAAGCATCAGTGGCACAGAGCTGGCAAATTAGCAAGAATGTTAAGTTTCCCCTAACGCCAGTCTTAACGAGGCGCTTTTAGGAAACCATATAAGAGCTTTTATATCACTTTTTAAGATAAACATCATAGGATAAGAAGGCGGAAACATAATGCTATGCACGGATTCTAACTACTTTCACAACTTCTCTGATTTTTCTTCCAATATCAGTCTTTTCGGTAGAAATGGAACTTGGTAACCTCGAATGATCTTACATATTGATTGGTATCATTTAAAAATTTATAGAAATGAAATAAATATACCTATTAATCAAAGTAAAGACATTGTAAAGATGATTGTCCGGGTTTACAGAGATTTTCTAACTTTTTATGTTATTCACAAAAACTCAAACAAATTTATACAGTTCGCCTATCCTGTTAGTCATATTTGTATAGAAGAATATTCAAGAAACTCTAGGATTTTATACAAAAAACACTGTCTCATTTTTTTGCAATCAAACCCAGTTATAAAGCTTTAAATCTCAAATGGCAAATCACAATCAAACTTAGTTATAAAGCTTTGAATCTCAAATGGCAAATCACAACCAAATCCAATTGTGAGGATTTTAAGCTCAAATATCAAGTCACCACAATCAAATGGAGTTATAAAGCATTGAATAACAAATGGCAAATAATAATCAAACCCAATCATAAAGATTTGAATCTCAAATGTCACGTCTCCACAATTAAATGGAGTTATAAAGCATTAAATCACAAAAGGCAAACAAATAGCTACCTAGAGGACGTACTGCTATGTATTGGTTGATATGAGGTTGATAACTGTTTCATTTTTTTGCAGTCAAACCCAGTCATAAAGCATTAAATCACAAAAGGCAAGTCACAAAAAAAAACCAGAAATAAAGCTTTGAATCTCAAATGGCATATCACAACCAAACCCAATTATAAAGATTTGATTCTCAAACGTCGTCAACACAATCAAATGGAGTTATTAAGCAATGAATCACAAATGGCAAATCACAATCAAATGGAGTTATAAATATTTTAATCTTAAATGGCATATCACAACCAAATAGAGTTATAAAGCTTTGAATCTCAAATGGCAAACACAACCAAACCCAATTATAAAGATTTGAATCTCAAATGTGGAATAAACTCATTCAAACCGAGTTATAAAATTCTCAATCAGTCGTAATCTCAAATGGCAAACAAATAGCAATCTAGAGGAAGTACTGCTATTTTATTGGTTGATATTCTTTGATGAGTTTATAGAAGTACTCCAAAATCACCAAAAATGCTATTCAAATCCTTGAACGTCGAACTATTTTAATATTTGAAGTGTGGAATTCTTTTTAGTGAGTAAAACGGTAGTGTGTCAATTTTATAAGATGTCTATAAACATATGTAATTTAATTTTTAATAAAACTTGAAAATAGTATATTTCAAGTTTTATTAAAAAAACATCAATCTGTAAATTTTTTTCAGATTGATGTTTATCGAATCAAGCTTAAAATAAAAGCAGACCACCAGAGAATTTCGCTTAATAGGAGAAATCCGTAATCGAAACTACCGTATACCATACCAAAAATAGTACCATAGTCGCCAATGATATGTCTTTTTCAAACAGTTTGAAAATATCGCACGTGCACTAATGATGATTAGTAGAAAATTGTAGTTGTTGTTGCTGTTTTAATTTCTCATAGGATTTGAAAAAATTGCCTAACTAGTTCCTATGCATTCGTTGTAATGATTGGCTCTTTTTTGTTACAACAGTGCACAGCTCTCACCATTTGGCGAGTTTTCTTTTTAATTCTGTACTTTGAATCCATCTTCCCATGCATTTTGAAATGCATATAAGAAATTCTTATTTCGTGAGTTAGTTTTAGCTATAGCCGCGATCTTATTTATACCTTATATAATTCTTAACTTCTTTTAGGACATTTTCCCAATTTCAATTATATAACTATTGCTGACATTTTATGAATTTAATATCGACATCTAAATAAAATGAATACTCTTCTAGAATATATTGCAATATTGAATTTAAATTACAGTTGCAATCGAATTTTATTTATGAAGAAAAATATATAATTTCAAAAAAGAAAAATAAAGGCATTCTTTTATAATCTGTTAATGAAAATTCAATCAAAGTATTTTTCTGAAAAAAGAGCTAATGCTTTATACTATTTTTTCTAAATGTCATAAGAGATTTTTAATATATTGTGACTGGTCCATAAACCACTCAGTTTTAATCTAGACGTTCGACCAATTACGAATTACAATGCCTTACATTCATTCAAACAGACATTCGGCTAAACAGTCTTTAAATAGAATGATAACTTTTACTTTACTTGATCAAACAAGATTTATCAAATAATGCAGTTTCTTTTGCATGAAAAACCGCTTCCTTTCTTCTTCATTCTACTTGAAATTTTGTTTGTCCACGATCGTTTTCAAATGCTTTAACCTATTGGCTGAGAGGGGTGATAAAATATTAAAGAACTTCTTCACATTTATTTTTCTAGCTACTTTTGTTTATTATTTTAAGATAAGGCAAGTAGTTTTGTGAAGTGACTCTAAAGATGAAGACAGCCGGAAACGGTTATAAAAAAACAGATTTTTTTAAGTATGAAGTTTTTTAAATAGCAACTTAATTGATTTTTTAAAAATAGATAAATATAAAAAGATTAAAATGAAATCTGATATGCTTGTTTTATTGTATTATGTCAGAACATAATTTCTTGTTCGGCTAAACACCACGAGCTCGTGCAAGTTAAATTATATATTTAATCATTTTAATTGTTTCATTGAATTATTAATTTTAGTATTGCAAACGATCCAAAAAAAACTTTGTCTCGCATTTATTGTTTTAAAAAAATATCACATTTCCTATTTATTTCATTTCATATAATCACGTGCTCAAAATGACATTTTTCTATGTTTTATTGGCTGTATTAATTAACTTAGTTTTTGTAATAAGAGCTTTTGTAAATTCAATGGCTACGCGTTATTAAAAACAGATTTATTGAGATGTTGGTGTTGAAATAAAATTTCAATTTTTCGCCTACAGTTTATTTAATTTTCGCCTACGAATTTTTGCTGACGCCACAAGCCACATTTCCCAAAATAACATCATGTTCTGACATGATAAAAATATACTTTTGAAATAACTGGAAATAAAACTCCATGATCTAAATTATTTTCTTTCAAGTATAAATATTATTTTAAAATATATTGAATCCTCGAAAAATTATTCATGAAAAGAAAATAATAAAATTTAAAGAAAACTATATTGCACAAATCTTACTGCAATACGAAAGAAAAATATGTTAACGGCAATCAGTGGAATAAGTTTGAGTTTATGTAACATAGCAAATGAGTCATGGTGTTTCATTTTTTAGTATTTCACCGATTAATATAGATCTTCGATTTATATTGTAATACAGTTTTAGAGCTTTTAATTATTACGGCTGTCTAAACTTGGAAATGTTCATAATTATTGTAATTTAAACTTAAATTTTTCAATTATTATTGTAAAGGTAGTTCGAAAATTTCATTTAGTATTATTATAACACATTATTCATTAGTAAAGAAAGCTTGCTCGTAAGTTTAAATTTTTATAATAATACTGATTGGTAAATATAAATTATTATTGTAACACAAACTTGAAAGTTTCAATCATTAATATCATACACCTTGAAAGTTCCCTTTATTACTGTAATAAAGCTTTAATGTTTCGATCATTAATAAAATATATCTGAAAGGTTATATTTATTACGCCGGGGGTCTTTCCAAACAGCAGGGTGTCCCGTGTTCGGGCATGGTTGTTCTTTGTTCTATCGGTAAGGTATGCTAATGTACCCCCCCCGTAAAAAGAGGCTGTGCAAGCGAATGTGATGAGTGTGTAGCAAAGTCGTACTCTTGGCCCTAGTTGGCGCTACTACAAAACAAGAGACGCTCATTAGGCTTAAATTGCTGAATCAGCGAGCTTGTCCATGGCAAGTGCCGTAAGAAAAAACATTAACATTTATTACTGTAATAATGTTTGAATGTACACTAATATAAAAAAAACTTGAAAGTTTTGTTGTTGTTGTAATAAAATTTGAATGTTTTAATTATTGTATAACACAAGTTTTTTAGAGAGTTTTTTTTTATTGTTACTGTAATATATACTTGCTACAAAGTTTCCGATTATTATTGCAATAAAAGTTTGTTTTAAAGTAGCGATTATCATTGTTATATATACTTAGTAGAATGTTTTAGACTATTACTGTAATATGCATTTGATTAAAAGGTTCTATAATTATAATACAAGCATCAATGTATGGAAAATTTCAAAGCAGTATTTCTCGCAAACAGGCAGCCTCAATAAATATTTGAATGAGCCTGCTCTCTGGCAAAGAGGTAGCGTGTCTTCCTCGTGTTCTGGAAGTTACGGGCTCGAATCCCGGTTAGGGCATGGTTGTTCTTCTGTGTGCTATCTGTGAGATATGTGACTTTGCCACCTGTAAAAAGGGGATGTGCAAGCAAATGTGGTGTGTGCGTAGCTAAGTCGTTCTCTTGGCCCTAGTTGGCGCTACTTCAAAAACAAGAGACGCTCCATTCGGCTTAAATCTGCTGCTGTATCAGCAGGGGGCTGGTCCCTGGAAGTGCCATAAGGAAAAAGAACAATATTCGAATGACATCATCTTTAACCCCTTAAATGGTTTATTTTCCTTACTATCTAATAAGATGACACCTTCTATTTTGGGAATATTTTCTTATTTTGATTCAAATGGAAATCCATCGAATACTTGGCTTATCTACGTATCCGAAGTCATTTTACTGTTGAATTAAAATTGTTATGAACGGTTCATTTTTCATTTACAACTATCGATAAATTGATGCACGCACAGCATACGGGCAAACCGATTAAGGGGTTAAAGGAAGAATGAAATGTTCCTCTATTTCTACACTGGAACTTGAAATCTTGTGTTATAACTCTGAGTGAATTTAATTCTAAGTATACAAATAAAGCACTGCGTCGAAGTTGCAATTAATGTTGAAAAGTAATGATTTGCAATTAAAACGTGTGCTTATTGTCACAACGCGTCACTTTTACCATTATATTTTTACTTAAAAATTATTTATTTTAAGTAGATGCACCATTTCTAGACATTTTTTCTATGACTTATAATCAGAATGTATATCATTTCCGTTCACACAACTTAGTACTAAATTTAGAAAGTGTTTTGAATGGGTATGAAAATGTTTTCATACAATGAATCGTCAGTGACTACAGAAAAACCTTGAGTGGATGCATAGCTTCAAATTAAATGTCAACTCCAATTCAAATATCTTCATCCAACCAACTCTTTAGAACGAAGAAATTTCGAGAAACAAGCAAGGGAAAGAGAATTCATTTGCTTAATGATTCACTTAGGTTGAGTTATCTAAAAACCCCTAAAAATAAACCGCCAACTCGCGGTAAGTACTACTTGGCCGCAGGGACTCTTCAGAATTTAATGGTCTCTTAAAGCTCCAGAGAACTTCTGGATTATGTCCTCTACAGCTTGAAAACGAGGAACCTTGACATTTCGCAAACTCATATATCATCGCTCTCGTGGATGCTTAATTTTTACTGTGAGGAAAATATTGAACTTACTTTGAATAATAATGCTCTTTACAAACGAAAGGTTTTTAAAAGAATTTTGGCATCGAATTCAGAATTTTGTGAATATTTTTAATATTTAATCTGTAAATAGCTCAGAAAGCGATATAATCGCACTCTTCCCCCCCCCCCTAAAAAAACTTCGAAATTTTAATGGCCTCCTCCCCTTTGCTTTAGAATTGACTTGAATTCTACAAAAAAAAAATCGTTTTAAGAATTTTATCAACTTCTCTCTATCAAATCATATATTTGTACATGAGTATATTTGGTCACAATCGAATAATATGTTTAAATGCGTAATATGAAGTCATTACACAGTTATAAAAATGCATCTTGCTTTGTTTTTAACTTTACTACTAATAAAAGTGAATGTGAGTGTCTCTGTATTTACGTTTGCTAAATATACACTAGGCGGGATTATGCGTGTTGAACAAACATATCGCACTCTATGGGATAGACCATTAGAGCTACAGATAACAAATTCTGTACAGATATACATTGGAAAGTAGGACTTTAAAAAATATTTTACTTAATTAAAAATCCTGCTAAATATTGGCTTTTTTTTTTGGATAAAATCCAAAAACAAAAATATTGCAGTCACAAAAATAATTTTTACATCGTTTTAGCGCGCAAAAAATTATCTTTTCAAATTATCTTACATAGATTTTTTTTTATTTTTTAATCTATTCTCTAAGAAATATTTTAACCGTATTTTATAAAAAATATATTCCATTGTTTAGGGGAAATTCAAATTCTTTTAAACGTAGCTACTAATTTTTCATTCGGATTTCTTCCATTTTTGATGATTAAAGTATGAGAATACAGCTTATGTTTCCATTTTGAGTGAATTTCAGTGCATGGCTCGTTTTCGATTTCATTTTTTTTGAAATTTTATTATATTAATTTTAATGATTTAAAAATCGAACAGCAAGTGAAATTTTTAAAATATGCTAATTTTTAAATTCTGTAGATCTTTTCCTTTAACATCACTGGATACATATATAGAAAGATAGAGGAAATTAAAAAAAATACAATCAACACAATCACTATGTCTAAATTTGTTTCTTATAAAAAAATAATTTGATTACAATTACACTGCATGATGACCAGATGCAAAAGTGATTCTAAACTAATAAATAATAAAGTAATTGATAAATTAGATAATTTTAAATTATAATTAACGCTAGAATAAATGAATGTCTGTGATAACAAATCAACCAAAATTAAATATTTTTAATCTGTATTACGTTATCCCAACGGATGTAGAAAATTTACGGATTTTGCGTTGTCACAATTGACTTTGAATCCTCAATTGGCGTTGAAAGTTCAATGCTAGTATAATTTTTCGATCAATTATTTTCAGTAATTATAATTGTTACTCCTGGATAGCCAGGTTGGTAGGGCGTTGGATTCGCCTTTCTCGAGCTGCGAGTTCGAACAGTGCTAGGCGGGGACTCTCCGTGTGTGGTAAACGTTTACTCTGTCGAGGTCACAAAGTTTTCCATGTAGAGAGTAATACCACTGGGGTTACTGGGTCAGAAGTAATCGTTCTCGGTTTCAGGTCTAAATTACGATCTGTGGGTGAATCAATAAAATATATGAATGAAGTCTGCTCCGTAAAAAGGGTTTGTAACGTATGTGAACTAAAAGGCAGACTTATGCCCTAGAGTGCTCAGAGGATATAACCTTAGAAGCTACTGCATCCCTCCTTCCGTTGTAAAGCGGAACATCAGAAAAACCACAAAAATTGTAGTTATTTAATAAAAGTAAATAACATTAAATCTTTGTAAGATACATGAATACATGAACGGATACATGAATGAAGTCCATCTCGTAAAAAGGGTTTCTGACGTATGTGAGCTAGAAGTGAGACTTCTGCCCGGATGCTCATGGGTCCATATCCTCAGAAGCTACTTCACCCCAATTTCCGTTGTAAAGCGGAATTCGAGGACAACAACAAAAATTGTAATTATTTAACCCTTTGCACTCCAATAGTGCTTCTGACTCACCATTCAAAACTGTGCATCCTTTTGACGTTTCATTTATCTGTTTTTCAAATTTAATTGTTGAAAACGCCCACATAATGGTTAAGAAATTTCGATTAATTTTTCGAAAAAATTCGACCTAAAAGAATTATATACATTTATTTTTCATAGCAATATACAAATATTTGTATTAGGTGAATAATTTTGCATCTAATTATTTTTCGATGTGCAAAGGGTTCAAAAAAAGTAACTAAAAGAAAAATTTTCCTAATAACCTAAGTAGAATTATTTTAAAAAATTGTTTTTTATGTTACCTGTTTTATACAATTTTTACTGCATGCAGAGTCAAAAAAAAAAAAACATAATTTTTTGACTCTGCATGCAGGCTGTGCAGGACAAGTTCTGAATTAAGCAGTAAATAACAAAGTAAAAGAAAAATATTCCAAATAACCTAAGTAGAATGATTTTAAAAAATTGTTTCTTATGTTGCTTGTTTTATACATTTTTTATAAAACCAATAACTTTTTGACTCTGCATGCAGGTGGTGTAGAAGTTCTGAATCAAGCAATAAATACCGAAGTAAAAGAAAAACTTTCCTAATAAACTAAGTACAATGATTTTTTTTTAAAAAAAATTTATGTTATTTGTTTTATACATTTTTTATGAAACCAATAGCTCTTTGACTCTGCATGCAGGCTGTGAAGGACAAGTTCTGAATGAAGCAGTAAATAACAAAGTAAACACATCCAGCTGTCCCCAGCACGTGCTCCAGTTACCCAACCCCGTTTGTCTTCCTATTATTAGAAGACATTTTTGACAACAGCAACAACCCCTCGGCCGATGTTTGGGCCCCGCGATGTCCGAGCATTTGATGGATGACACCCTCCCCAGGCCAAACGACGAGGACAGACGTATTGTTTGCTAAATAAATGACTCCCCGCTGACCGCAATAACTGCAAGTGCAGCTCGCTGGGTGCACTGCCATTAGATAAAAAGGGCACTCTTACGTTCTGCTTGGCAGAGGGCCCAAAAGGAATTGTCTGGGAGGGTGGGGCCACTCATTAGGAGGTGACGAGGTGCATCGCGTGCGGCCCTGGCCTAGAGAGCGTGAGAAAACAAAAAACGAATCGTCTGGTGAATCTAGTTCGAGTCGGCATTTGGCCCCGTAGAATTGATTCCCGGCATTCCCAGAAGAATGATTCCTCTGTGCTGGGCAAGAATTAGCATAAACTTGTCAGTAAAAGAAGAAAAGAAGCTTTTGTTGTCACACGAGTGCTTAAAATACGAACGTAAAAGAAACGAGATCGTTTGCACCCATTCGTTCAGTGAGTGCCTCCATTTGAATGCTGGATATTTTTTTATTGTAATTCTAATAGACATAATGCCTGCATATAAAAGAGCAAATCACGGAATAGAAAATATAGTTTAAAAAACATTGAATATATATTCACATGATTGTTCGTTTCGTATTTTTATTGATGCTCACGAACGTTAACTGCCTTAAAAATGAGGTTGATAAACATTCTAGTCTTATGAATAAGGTATCAAAATTTTTTCTTGTTATTTACAATCAATAGTTAACTACGTTCCCCAGAATTATGCAATCAAATAAAAAAAATTTAAATATCACACGAAAAAAAATGACGTTTTAAAATTAATTATTGGTGAGGAAGGATCCCTCCCCCTTTTTGTAATAGGTAGTTTCTAATATGCCCTCTTTATCTTTTTAAAGATGTACATTCGTCACAAAAAAAAGTTGAATTGCATTCTAATCTTATAGAAATGACGGTAAGATATATTTTTTACTTTATTCTAAAATTACGGATTTAAATAAAGGAAAATAATCTTTTTAAAATTTACCTTTCTGAATTAATTATTATTTCAGAATAATTTTTTTTCTTAAAAATCAAGTACAAAAATAGCTTTCAAAATCAACTAAACTAAATAGGAAATTTAAGTACTTTTTGCTTTCTTTATGCAAAAAACAAAAAGAAAGAAAAAAGAAAACTGTTTAAGTAGTATGTATTTTTTTTTCTCTAGAGTTTGAAATGTTCCGATAAATTTCAATGCTGTGGTTTCGAAACCCAAGTTACCGAGTAAAAAAAAAAGTTATAAATCGTTATTCATAGAAATGAAAATAATAATAATAATAATAACTATTTTTTTTCTTGTTTACGAAGTATGCAAAAATAAGGTTTTGTAAATGTCAAAAGTTTGAAGCTGAAGCTTGACAAAATTTTGAAGAAAGCCGAGGGAGATTTAAAATTCTGAAGAAATTTCAAATTTTCCTCAGCCCGATAAGCACCTTTTGCTTTTTTTTTTAGCTATGCCAATCTATTTGTAATCAAGATAGCTCGAACGTTTTGGGTTATATGAATGAAATTAGATTATGGTATATCTTATACTATAATACGAGGAATGGTTGTCAAGTCGAAAATCGCCCCAGAATTAATAAACTCCGGTAAACTTGGGGGTCTGGGGTTTTTTGGCACGAGGAATCGATTGGCGCCAGTTTTGAAGCGCTACGATTGAGCAGTTCGGAGTTACAGATATGATATTTTCAAACTTTATTAGTTCGCCATAAAGGCTACTTAAATTTTCAAGTGGTAACGTGCTGCCATCTATAGCCAATATGCCTTCTATATCAATATTCATATATATTTTTTTCATTTCATGCAGACACGTGATGAAAATTGCATTTTTATATGTTAAATGCGCAATAATAATTTATTTTTTTTAAATTTGAGTTTTTGTCAATCTAATGGCAACATATTAATAAGATAATTTTTTCCCTTTTACTCGTAACGCATGCTTGGAGCTTAAGTTTTAATTTTATCTTATACTATAATACGAGGAATGGTTGCCAAGTCGAAAATCGCCCCACATTTCCGACATTTCAACGAGTTAGCTTCGATACCTGTTTTCTCCGAGCGGAGCTCGGTCACCCGCTGGTAATTACAAATTGAAAAGAGCCGAGATGGATATAATTCGTGTATCAACTATATTAACATCTAAAGTGTAGATTGTAGATTTGCATCAAATTTTTAACCATATCTGCTGGAGGGTTGATTGTTTGTTGGTCAATATTTTCACAAGCATATGAATGCTATAACTCAAAATTATAATGATACAAATACATGACAATTTATATGTAACTCTATGACTACAATTGTAGTTTTTGAGCCAAATTTTGATTTCGGTCAGCCAAAAAGAAGTCTTCCAAGATATATATTCGTTTCTTTAGTATTTGTAAATCCTGAAATAAAAGTCATTAAAAAATCCCATGTTTAGTAAACTGCTGTGTACAAATTTAATAATGGTTTACAATACAAAAGTGCATTTATGTGAGAGTATGGCATAGGTATACTCCGACCTGGCTGAAGTAATTCGGATATAACGATGAGAGGGAAATAACTTCTCCTGGTTTCAGATGATATTCATAAACACAATCAATAAACCAGATCTAAAATACGCACAATGGAAAACAGAATCCCAACCCGTGACCTTGAAAGCGCTGAGTATTAGTCTTTATCGACTCAAGACAATGTAATTTACGATATGCTTAACTCCAACGCATATCTTATCTCTTTGCCAGATGAATATCACACATTTAAACTAATGGAAATCCTAGCCTTATCAGCGATAAGAGCTTTTCTGTGTTTCCGGATGTTAAGGCCAGAGCGTTTGAACCAGCTTGTGTTTCGTCCTTCTCCCTTTTCTGCTGTAAGTCTTGATTACAGCCATACAAAGCAACTTGAAAGCATTTAAGGGAAGAATGCTCATTCACGTCACAACCTCTAAAGTAATTGAGCGTCCAATCTAGGATTTAATTACATAGTATGTTACATTATTCTCCCACAAGATGCGCAAATGATTCGAAATCAAAAGCAGGAGCTGACTAAGGCAGGGGCATACGGGGCAGCTGCCCCGGGCCCCCACATTAGTAAGGGCCCCCAAATCAAATATAAATTGTATTTTATGTTTCCTTCTTTAATGAATGTTCTTCATTACTAAAGTAGTAACGCAGAAGGGGGCCCCAAAGAAGTTTTTGCTCCGGGTCCCATCTAGGCCAAGTCGGGCCCTGATCAAAAGATGGCGACACAATGTATATCGGAAGATTAGGTACTAAAATTGGTATATTTAAGTATTCATTGGACCTAGGCAGTACATATTATGGGGTTCTTTTTTTATATGGTGGTCAATTGAATTTCATCTTTCCAAACTTTTAAAATATATTAGTGATTTATTTTTCTCGTACATTTTGTATAATAGAGAAAGTAATGTAATCGTGAAAAAAATAGAGCTCCATACTTTTACGAATTTTTAAGCTTTAGAGCTTCCTGAGTTCGAAAGACATAATTTTGGGAATTGATCATCTGTCTGACTGTGACAAAATTAATTCCAAAATGCTTTCAGCTACACAGGTGAAATTTAGCATACATTCTTTACACTAAATGTGTAGATTTTTATCAAATTTTGAGTAAAATGTGTTCAAAGGAAGCCTGTCTGTACCGTAGTTAGAATAAGTTAACACATAATTACAAAACGAAGAAAGATACTAAGTTAAAATTCGGTAAGCTGATTTAACACAAATAGAGTAGACACATTTCAAAGTTTGAGGTCAAATCAACCATCGATTGATTGTCTGTCAGGTTCTACTTTAAAAAATATGTAAAAGTGATAGTTTAAAAATGCAGTTACTCAAATATATCAAATTTGTAGTGGAATTTCTCTATAACGAATGCAGATTTGTATTAAATTTATATTTCAATCGTTTGAGAAAAAAATGTGTCTTAGACACAAATTCGATTTTTGGTTACTATTAATGCATGCCAGGGACGACACACATCGCTAATAAAATTAGTGGGGATTCAGTAAAAATTATAAATTCAAACAAAAAAAATATTTTGTGATTACTGTACGCCAATGCCATGTAAAACGTTTTCTAGAATAGCAAGTTTATTACAAAATACAGGGTGTCCGTAATTAAAACGACCCTACTTTAAAGTTGTCTACAAGCGAAACTTTTATTCAGAAAGTTATGAAATTTTATATAGGACATAATGAAGAGATGGGAATTTGAGCGAATGAAAAAAGATAGTTCCAAATTTCACCACCAGGGGCAGTTTTTCAAATAAATACACATTTAGCATGTTTTTGACAAATTTAATTACAACAAAACTTGTTCAACATGACGGCGATCCTTTTTGCTACCATTTGGAATCGTAAGAATGCATAATCCACAAATCTCTGTAATGAGTTGTGGGAAATAGTAAGAACATGCAGTGAGATGCTGCTTTTTAAATCAGGTAAAGTTTTTTGATTATCACAACTTACCAGATGTTTTAAATGTCTCCAAAACCAAAAGTCATATGCATTTAGGTCTGGAGACCGGGGAGGCCACAGATCACGAAAGTGACGGCTGATGACACGTTCTTCAGTAAAATGATTATGGAGAACGTCTTTTATACATCAGCTAATGTGTGGAGGAGCTTCAACTTGCATGAAAATTGTGGTCGAAAGGCATCGACGTGCTTGCTGTGGTTAACTGTGTAACATGCTATCCTATGATTCCAGATGGTAGCGGAAAATGATGGCCGTCATGTTGAACATGTTTTGTTGTAATTAAATTTGTCAAAAATATGCGAAATGTGTAATTCATTTGAAAAACTGCCCCTGTTGGCGAAATTTTGAACCATTTTTTTTTAATTCACCGAAACAAATTCACATCTTTTCACTATGTCCTATACAAAATTTCATAACTTTCTGAACTATAGTTTCAGCTGTAAACAATTTTAAAGTAGGATCGTTTAATTAAGGGTAACCTGTATATGAAAAAAGCTTTTATGGATACTCTCAATGGTTAAAAAACGAAGAGACCTACATAAATAAAATCAGGTGCTCATATTTAACACATATAATGTAAACAGTTGTAAAAATTTGAAATAAATACGACGAGGGGTTGATTGCCATTTGGAGTGTACTTTTAGAAACATTAAAAATTATAATTCAAGGACCCGATGATTAAAATCTAACAAATTTGACGTGAGATTTTCTAACTAAAAGTTTATTTTTGTGAAAATTTTGTTTCTGTCTGTTGAGAAAAACATAGATGGATTTGATTATTGAATGGTATTAACGTATACCAAGGATTAATCGCCAAATAACTCGCCAAGGAGACATCATAGATTTCGTTACTATATTATACCAATGCTATGTAAGTCATTCTCTAGAATGTAAAGTTTATTAGAAATTATGCGAGAAAGTTTTAAGGGAACCACTCTGTCTAGTTTTATAAGACGGCCAATTTAGTTTCACCTTTCAGCATCTATATAATATTAATTTATGTGGAGTTAATATTTTTATTTGCCTTATTACATATTACCAGCGGGTGACCGAGCTCCGCTCGGAGAAAACAGGTATCGAAGCTAACTCGAATATTTAAATTTTCAATTGTGATTTATCAAAACCATACATGCCGTATTTAGTAAAAATATCAAAGTTATCCTTATTTTTTTCTGATGAATGGTGAAATGTCGGAAATGTGGGGCGATTTTCGACTTGGCAACCATTCCTCGTATTATAGTATAAGATAAAATTAAAACTTAAGCTCCAAGCATGCGTTACGAGTAAAAGGGAAAAAATTATCTTATTAATATGTTGCCATCAGATTGACAAAAACTCAAATTAAAAAAAAATTATTATTGCGCCTTAAACATATAAAAGTGCAATTTTCATCACGTGTCTGCATGAAATGAAATATATATATATATATGAATATTGATATAGATGGCATATTGGCTATAGATGGCAGCACGTTACCACTCGAAAATTTAAGTAGCCATTATGGCGAACTAATAATGTTTGAAAATATCCTATCTGTAACTCCGAACTGCTCAACCGTAGCGCTTCAAAACCGGCGCCAATCGATTCCTCGTGGCCAAAAACCTCAGACCCCCAAGTTTACCGGAGTTTATTAATTCTGGGGCGATTTTCGACTTGACAACCATTCCTTGTATTATAGTATAAGATTATTATCTTTTTTCATGATTTCAAACACTAATATTCACACTTGTATCCAATATTACTAAGAAGATGTTCAATTTGGCAAGTATTTTAAGAATTGTTAACATAACGAAACGTAAGAAATTGACCAGGTATATTTTGTGAAGTATGAATATTACCTTTTTCTTTTATCATTTATAAAATTTATATATTTTAAAAACTTATTTATTTAATAATTAGAAAAATAAACATTTTAATACGCTTGCTGACAGCCGCCTCTCGGCCTAGAGGCTCTGCAATTATCAAGGAAATTTACAGTTGATGATTATTGGGGAAAATATTCAATAATTAATTTTAATAGAAATTTTATGAATGCATCAATGCGTTTTAATGTAAAGAATTTGATGAAATCCTTCTTGGAGAAGAGAATATTTTTCTGAATGCGCTTTTACTAGGGATAGAAGAAAATACCTTTCAAGTAATTGATCAGAAAATTGTTACAAAAAAGTATGAAATATTGACTAAGAGTAATGTAGCATTCCTTTTCGTGTTTAATGACATTATCAGTGCCATTAAAATTCTGTTGAACGAGTAAATTTCTAATCAGTCGGACCCCCCGGATATGATATCATTTTCACTGGAATTGCGTGTTAAGCCATTTAACTTTTATGAAGTTCCCGGGTACTCTCATACAGTTTTAGCACGTAACAAAGTGGACAATAATTTTAGAAACTGCTTATGTAGCAGTTTCTAAAATTATTATTGTATGCTAATTTTCAGCTAAAAGAAAAATATTTCATAAGCTAAAAAAGCTATAGAAGAATATTGCATAAGCTAAAAAAGCCAAAGAAGAATATTTTACAGCTAAAAAAACTATAAAATAGTCTTCTTTTGTTTTATAGTGTTTGTTATGAACTTATGAATTTTATCATGGTGCCTTTTTAAGGAGTTAGTATTCAGTATTGATATAATATCTTTTATTATGCCATAACTTGATATTGCTTTGGGAAAGAGATTTTCTCTCGTCAACAAAAATCCGTAGGAGAAAAATAAACATTTTAATACGTAGGCGAAAAATAAAAAAAAATTATCTTCTGCACGAGCATCTCAAAAAAATCAGCTTTTAATAAAGCATTACCATCGCATTTACAAAAGCACTGATTAAAAAGAATAAGTCAATGATCAATGACTACAGAAAATAAAAAAATAGAAAAATGTCATTTTGAGCACATGATTATGCGAAATGAAATAAATAGGAATTGTAATATTTTTTGTAAACTATGAATGTGGGACAAGTTTTTTGGATCGTTGGCAATACTTAAAGTGACTCATTTAATGAAACATTTAGAATGAATAAAAATATAATTTAACTCGCACGAGCACGTGGTGCTTGGCCGTTCAAGAAATGATGCTCTTACATGATACATTGAAATATGCATAGCAAATTTCACTTTTATTGAATATTAATTACATATTGGGAAATTATTATTTTATTGTATTCCTTTTTGTAATTGCATTTATGAAATAAAATGTTCAAATGTTCAATTCAGGGCAATTTGGCTTGAATTTTATTGTTATGAACAAATAAGTAAATGAATGGTATTGGTAAATCATTTCAAATTTGATTGCATGCGTTCCGTCTTTTTGTTGTAGCTAATTACCTGCACAGTGACAGCCATTCGTCAGAGAATGTAAGTAAGTCAAACATTGGAATACTTTTCTTCAGAAATTAAATAAAAATTTGCTATAAAACGCTTCTTCCATTGTCTGGATCAGAATATATTGTAATTTTTTTCACTATAATTAATGATATTTCATAAAGGATTATAATCCGTATTGTTATTCTCATATACGGATTGTTATGAGTATATAGTTATTTTCATATATGAAACATAGAAAATGTATTATAATCGTCAAAAAAATGAATGAAACCTCCAAGTTTTAAACCTCTCTGAGTACGAAAAGTCTATTTTGGGTTTTTAGTTTTGTTATATTAATGTTCCGTTGTTGTTGTTATGGCACTTGCCACGGACAAGCCCCCTGCGGAAACAGCAGTAGATTTAAGCCGAAATATGCGTCTCTTGTTTTTGAAGCAGCGCCAACTAGGGCCAAGAGTACGACTTCCCTACACACTCAACACATTTGCTTGCACAACCCCTTTTTACAGGGGGGCACATTCACACATCTCACAGATAGCACACAGAAGAACAACCTCGCACGAACCGGGACTGGAACCCGGAAATTTTAGAACTCGAGGAAGATGCGCTAACGTTCCGTTGTAAAGCAACGATAGGGCTATTTTGGGACTGACTTCGTAATTCTGAGTCGCAGCCAGATGACGAGCATGACACCTGAGCTGATCCTCCCCCTTCCACCAGCGGGAGGAGGTTTGGCCCTGACAGATTTAACGTGCAACAGGCCTCCTTAAACGACGGTTCTTCGTTGGAATCGGGTAAAGAATCTGAATTCCTACTGATCACGAGCTAAGGACTTACTACCGGTCCGCCGCGATCCCAAACACATCTTTTGAAAATGTCCGTTTGTCTGGGACAAAGATAAATCAAAAACATCTTTATCTAGACGGAAATTTAGCGAATTGTCTTTACACCAAATTTGTAGATTTATATCAAATTTTGAGCAAACTTCGCTTAGATGTAGTCTGTTCGAATATAATTTAACACATTGCTGTTGTTGTTTCTTATGGCACTTGTCATGGATAAGCTCGCTGAGGTTGTCATCGATTTAAACCTAACAATCGCCTCTAGTTTTGTAGTAGCGCCAACAAGGGTCAAGAGTACGACTTTTTCTATTCATTCATCACATTCGCTTGCACAGCCCCTTTTTACATGGTAGGTGGGGGCACATTCACACTCCTTACAGATAGAACACAGATGAATAGCTATGTCCGAACCGGCACTCGAATCATGGACGTCCAGAACACGCGGAAGACGCGCTACTTCTATGCCAGGATGCCGGCTAATTGAACATGTTAACTGCAAATGGAAGAGACCTAGATGCGTGAATTATGATATACATAATTATTATCTATAGTCTAGACACTTCTCAAATTTTCATCTAGATCCAACAAAGGATAGACTTTCTATCGGTTTATATTTTTAGAAATATGCGCCCACGATAAATCAAAGACGCAATAACTCTAATATACCAAAATTGATACGGAACTTTGTGACTCCTAGCTTAATTTTGTATCAAATTTCGGTTTCAATCGGTTAGAACAAACGCATTTTAAATACAAATTTTGTTTTTCGGATACAATTAATCCTCAAATAACTAACTCTTTTAAGGATGGCTAAGCAGATTTAGTAAAAACTGTAAATTCAAGCCAAAGGTTAATATTTACTAATTTTTTACGTCAGTGTCGTGTAAGACGTTCTATGGGATAACTTCTATATTATAATGTATCCAAAATGGTTTTGCGGAGATAACCCCAACTGATTTTTCTATAAATGATGATCCCGTTAATTTTGAGGGAATCTGCAAATTTCATAGGCTTGCCGTCTTACAAAACGTAATCAAATCCTTTCCTCTTCTCAGCAACAGGGAGGTTTAAAGATGCAATATTCTTTAATGGTACAAGAACAGTTCGCGAGGCATTCAAAGAAACCATCAGGGTGAACCCAAAGTGAGACATCTATCATCTTTTATAAAGCCTAGTTCCAACGACCTGTTGAATCTTCAGACGGGCCACACGATCTCCCGTTTTACTCCTCTTATGGTTTCTTGGGATCCTTTGATGCCTGGATTCTTTACCGACAATTAGCCGGAAACTTCGGACTCGTCCATAGGCATCAAAGGCCTCTAAGAAACCGCAAGAGGGGTAAAACAGGGGAATGCTTGGCCAGCCTGATGATTTGATGGTAAGTTGGAACTAGGCTTGAGTAATCTACAGAAATCATGAAATCAATTACTTTGTAAAGGAAAATTATACTCTGAAAAAATGGTAAAAGGTGGCAGAATGGACAAAATGTAAGGAACCAGCAAAAGGTCCAGTAATTGTACAAGCACAGAGAATCTTCTATCATTTTTTTTGAGTTTGGCATTTCAAGGGCACTACTCTCAATATTTTTTGGGGATCTCCTTTCTATTTTGCTACGTCAGAGGGCAGAAACACGATAGCACATAGCTAGAGTTATGAAAACTCGAGAAAGACTGCCCACTCTCTGTTCTAGTGTTTGTTCATTTTATTTGTCACAATAAATGTGCTTACTTGTTTCATATATCTCCCAAAAATGATATTACACAGATTTTACTTTATTTTGCAAGCAATATAAGATCCATGGAAACTTCTTGTGGCGCAGTAGCTTGTAAGAAGAGAAAGTACAGATGGCTTCGGCCGGTCCGTTGAAATTGAGAGGAACAAAATTCTAAAATCTTGTTTCGGATGTGGAAACCTTCATTTATTCCGGCTCAGAGTTAGAATAAAGGAACACGAATTTTTTTTGGTTATTTTTCAATAAATATTTCCCGTAAAAACTTGGTTTCCTGTAATCCTTGATGAACTGAACAGTATTTATCGATTTATTTTATCGTAATGTGATATATCGTTTTATCGTCATGTGATATATCGCAATGTGAACATTCTTATTATATTAATTGAATTTACATGTGCCAAAATTCAGATGCACTGCCACCAGAAACACGATATTAGGACGGGCAACTTACAGGAAGATTACCCTCTGTCATTTAGTTAACAAGCTATAATTCACAAGAGAATGGAAGGGTTGTATACAATACATTTCCAAGGGTCGGATATAGGCCATTCTTGTAACGTATATCAATTGTTATTTGGTGGATGGGGTAGTGAACAATAAGTAAAATCCATAATTAACAGGTCATAATCCGCAAGAGGGTGGTAAGATTCTATTGAGGATCTTCGTTACAAATATAAACTATTGGAGGGAGGGGGGCGACAAGTAAGTAAAAGAACGGCTAGAGGCAACACCATGCAGATGCTCTGAACCACAGTTATGTTTTTGTTCTTGTTACTTATGACACTTGCCTATGCACAATCCCCCTGCTAATACAGCAGCAGATTTAAGCCGAAAGGAACGTCTCTAGTTTTTGAAGTAGTGCCAACTAGGCCCAAGAGTACGACTTTAACTATATACTCATCACAATCTCTTTCACGGGCCCTTTTTTACAGTGGGGCACAGTCACACCTCTCACAGATAGCACACAGAAGAACAACCATGCCCAAACAGGGACTCGAACCCGGGACCTCTAGAACACGAAGAAGACGAGCTACCTCTGTGCCAGAGAGCTGGTGCAATAAATAAAGGTCACAGTTAACAAGTCATAACTCGCAAGAAGGCGGTAATATCCTATTGGCGATCCTCGTTGCAAATATAAATTATTGAAGTGGGGGGGGTGACCAGTAAGTAAAAGAACGGCTAGAGGCAACAGCATGCAGATGCTCCGAACCACAGTTATAATGAGAACATTAGGAGTAAACTTTTAGGGTCATTAAAATGAAATAGTATGAATAGATAGAAAATGACACCTTTTGATGGTTGGCATTTACTTTTGCTAAAGCAATTATGATGCCTAGCCACTGGAAAATCATACTTCAGTGCTGCTATCAGTTATCCTTGTTACATCATTGTAACCAAAAAGATGTACCTAAGTGAATTTAATTCATTTAAAAGTAAAAAAAAAGGAGGTAAGATACAATGGAGTTGTTGTGACTTATCTTTATCTTTACTTATAATAAAGCACAATGTGTGTGTGTGTGTGTGTGTGTTGGCGCTGTACAGGCCAGCCCGTTCGACCTACAGCTACCAAATTTGGTACATGTATACTTTGGGTGCCGGGAATGTGCACCTCGGAGCCCTTTTTTTGAATTTTTAATTAAAATTTTAATTAATTAAAAAATAAGCCAAATTTTGACGTTTTTTCGCTATAACTTCCGAAAATATTGCAGCACAAAATTGATTTTTGCATCACGTCAAAGCTCAAAAAATTAGCTTTTCAATGATACTAATGTTTTGATATATAAATTAAAACTCTATTTTTAATGAATTTTTAAACATTTAATTTAATTGTTTTTTTCAACAATAAAATAAATAAATTAAATAAATAAATAAAATTTTATCTTCTCGAGGATCTCAAAAAAACAAAAAAAATCAGCATTTAATAAAATGTTGCCATCACATTTTCAGAAGTTCTGAATTAAAAAAAAGTTAATTCCTACCAAAAATAAAACAGAAAAATATAAATTTCATCACGTGATTATATGAAATGAAACAAATAGGAAATGTGATATTTTTTAAACCGTAAATGCAAGAAAAAAATTTTCTTGGTCGTTTGCAATATCAAAATTAACAATTCCATTAAAGAATTAAAGTAAATAAAAATACAAAGTAAAAAATATATTACAAAAGTGCTTCAGTTAAAACTGAAAAAGAATTTTTAGAAAAGCACCAAACGATATTCTTCTGAGAGCGAGATTAATTATTTAAAAGCAAGAAATCTTAAAAGAACTTTGAAAATGACGTCATTTCAAAGAAACCACGAACAAAAAGCAATTGATAATCAGTAGTAGTAAAATATTTTTGCATTCGATTTTTTTTTAAATTTTTAAAACAATTAGACATGTTTTAAATTGTTACTTTTACTTATGTGAAGAAGATGTTTTGTGCAAATTAAAGAATTCGCCTTCGTGATTGTAATTTATCTCCGCTTTTTAATGAATCATGCGAAATAGAAACACTTCTTTCAACGAAGTAACGTAATATTAAAGCTATACAGGTAAAAGTAGGTCAGCTATTTGAACTTAAAATATTTAAACTTAACTTAAATTTATTTAAAACTTAAAATTATTGTGCTGAAAAACTTATTGTGAGACCAAGTTAAATAAAAAATGATTTAACCCTTCAGTCGGCATTAATATTGGCGAACCGACTGGTCGCCAAAGGCGGCTAGTTCTAAATACACTCTAGTTAGCTTTCAACAAAGTAATTACAAGGACCAGTGTGTCCTGAGCGAGAAGAAAAGAAAGCTTGGTTCGTCATACAACCCTTCTTGGTAGTTTTATGAGCAAGAGAGAGGAAGGGTAGCAGATGGGCGGAAAGTAGTCTTGCCTCATGTTTCCTCACGGAAGGCGTCCGCTGATCTTCTGATGGGGCGCAAAAGGAATCGATTAATCGATTGAAATGTCTTATGCTGACCAGCAGGGGCGCCCCTTCTTGACTCTGGCCACTTAAGAGGCGCCTGAGAGTAACGAATACATTGTATCGGTCTTTTTTTCTAAGTGTGGGAAAGAGAAACCGGACGTTCTTGTGAATATTATCACATTTCAGAAACAGCGAATAAGAATAAAAATTATGAAATATAATGTTTTAAATGACATTACTTTTAAACTGTAGACTCGGTATGAGCCAAATACTACAGGAAATTATTTAAAAAAAACTTAATTATACCCAGAAAAATTATAAGAAACTGACATCAACATCAAAAACATCCTTATGCCCAACTAAATATATATATATATATATAAAACATTAAAATGTTTAAGAAAAATAATTTATATCAAGGTTATATATGAAATGTCTACAGCATGGTCATCAATTTGAAATACACTCATATTCAGGGAATACGAGATCGCTTAAGAAAATTTATGTTCTGAAATTCATATATAAAAACACTCAGTTTGAACTGAAGTCTCCCTCACTTAACAGAAAAAGTGCCATCGAATTTCAGTGCTACATTTCATTAAGGCACATTAAAAACACATTAAAATTTGCATAAAAAACTCATGACTTTTTCAAACTGTCTTGAGTATTTTCATGCTGCCTTAGGTTCAGTTTCGACCTTGGAATAGAAGCACTCCAATTTTAATCCTCTAAATGATTGAACTCACTTTTTCAATTTGAATTTTAAAAACATATGGTTCATATTTAATTGAATATTTTCCTAAAATTTCAATTAAAATTTTCATGAGATTTCACTTATTTGATTGAATATAAAATGTATGTATCTTACCATTTGAATACAATGTTAAGTCCCTAAAATAGTTATGTTATAATATTTGAGCACTTAAATGGTTAAAGGAAACTCTTCCCATTTCCATTTTTCTAATAAGATAACCGATGTTTCATAAATTAATACTTTAAGTAATACTATTCCAAAGACAATACAAAATAATAATAATAATTGGTCTAAACTCAATTAATTCCAAAAAAAAAAAATTACAACTTAGAAATGAAATAATATAAACAAACCATTTCATTTTTTAAAATTCTAGTATTGCAAATACCTTAAAAGACGTAATTTTACTATGCAACATAGCATCCATTTATTCATGACTTGCATTAGCATTTAGTACCGCCAAAATACTATAAATATAAGTTTTTTGATTGCCAAAATATTAGAAATCAGATTTAATCCATAAAATTGATATAGAATTAAGCAAATTTGCTTTGTGTCATAATAACGTTTATAATTGCAAGAAAAGAATTTTAATAAAACTAATATTTACAAAGAAAAGAGTCCATAATTTTTTTCTTAAATTATCGTTTGCATTTTTCCAGAAATTGTTTAGTTGTTTTAGTCAAATAGCGTACACGAAAATAATTATTCCGGCTTTCGCATACATGAATGGCTTGAGATGTTGAAGCAGCTCCTAGTCTAAGTAAAAATATTGATAAGCAGATGATTCACCGAGCGAACAACCGCGGAACAGCATGGTGGAAGTGTAATCCCGATTGATGGAACTAAAGTCTCAACAGTTTGTAATTACTCCACATTATACTCCTGAAATAATATCTGTAGCCATTGAAATACATCAACCATTATGCCAATTAGACGGCCATCCAAAAACGCAGACGATTTATATTTTGAGCTTTAAAGAAATATTAGCTGTTAAAATAGGAAACATGCAGGAATTTCAAAGATCTTTTAATACATTTTTTTCTGTAATTAATTTTATAAATAATTATTACTCGTCTGTTTTTAATATTGGCAACATATTGTGTTTATTTTCTTGAATTCTTTTTTTAATGAAATTAGAACTCTGGTGACGAATGAATTGTGTTTGTTCTGTAATTGTTGCTCTTTTTTTCCTTACTTGTTAATATATTTATGTTAAAAATAGAAAATATGAAAATCAAGAAGAACTATTGGGGAATTTGAGTATTGCTGGACTTAGAAATGTTATTGACGTAGCCGGAAAGATTACGCTTGGAAACTATTGAAACTCGAATTTGCAAAGGTAAGATCTCCATAATATTTTATTAATTCTTTACTCTATGAAAATGTGTTTTATAGTTATTTAAAATAAAAGTAAAAGACAAGAGATTGCGTAAGCTGTTTGAATTTAAAATAAATTATTCTCATATTTTATTGTGTCTTTAAAACTTGATAATATTGTGATAAAAATAATTTTAGGTAGCATTTTTCTTTATTTATTACTTGAAAAGGCGCCATGTATTAATTATGGATGACATAGTAAAAATTTATTTGAAACTATTGTAACGATTAAGGTCGCAAAATCTCTACCAGCACTAATAATTAATTTTTCAATCTGTTATGAATTAGGATTTATTAAGATCATGCATTCGTTAAATAGTTGTTGTATCCTACTTTAGAACATCGATGAAATATTTACTTTCTTAGCAATAATGAGAGATGATGTAAAAAACCAACAAGTCAGAATATTTCATCGAGGATTATCGATTCATAATTATTTTTAAAAATTTATTTGCCTGACTTGTTAATTAATGTGGAATGTTAATTTATGTAAATGTAAATTATAAGGCCAGAGGGATGAAAGTTTTAAGGAGAAAGGGTATGATGGAAACTTCCCAGAGTAAAGAAGGGCTATAGTAAAAGTTATTAACAACAATAGACTAGATATGTCTAAAACAATTATTTAGACATATCTAGGAATTACATAGCTTAACCACTTAACTGTTTTATTTTCTTTACTATCTAATAAGATGACACCTTCTAATTTAGGAATATTTTCTTATTTTGTTTCAAATGGAAATCCATTGAACACATGACTTATATAAGTATTCGAATTAATTTTCATATTAAATTATAATAATTATAAATGGTTTATTTTTAGATTACAGCAATCAAAATTCAATAAATCGATGCACTTACGGCATACGGGCAAAACTGTTAAGTGGTTCAAGTACAACTTGAATACTCCTAAAACAATGAAAAGCGACTTGGAAAATCCTCTTTATTTCAATTTAAATATCATCAATATAGTAGATAAGTTGCAAAAAAAACGCGATTTCATTTAAGAATTTTTTAAGAAAAAGATGAATTTCTTTCCGTTAAATATAAAGAACATTTTGAAATGCTTCTGAAGGGGACAGCATCTAAATTTTTCGAAATCCATATGACTAAGTGGGAAAAAAAAGGTTTGGAAATATAAAGCACATTTCTTAGATAATCATTTAAAAAATTACTCAGAAAAAGTTCTTTCATTTAATTCTGAATTGATTTTGGAACTCTTCCAAGCTGCGGTTCAACAAGAACATTTATTTAGTACGATGAAAACGAATGCGCTATTACTGAAGGAAATATATCAAGTTTGACAATGAGTAGCTAGTATTCTTAATTCTTTTTATTTCAATTATGATATAATTTATTTTATAACTTTTCTTGCGAGGACTTTAAATATCAATTCAAGAAGACTGTTCATTTCTTCCAAGAACAATTCTAATTACAAAATTATTGAATAATAAAAGTTATTATGCTGTAAAATATGATTTCAGCATTATTTAATAGATCTTTTAATAAGAAAAATCTTTCACTCAAAAGATATTTCAGTTTGAGATCTGAAACTCTTTTATTCACAAAGAAATTATTAAAATTTTCACCGAACTTTGATACATTTTCACCTTTAAACCAAAAAATTCCTATAAGTATTTTTGGAACTTTATATTTGTTTGTGTATTTTTGTAATTGTGGTTCCTTCGCAAAAGGAAAGATTAAATTATAAAATGTAATTTTTATATTTAAATTATAGATCGATAACAAATTTAAAACCAGATTTGACAATAGGTTGATTGTTTTTTGACTGCGTGTGCATAGACAGAATTATTAGAAGTAATATAAATAATCTGGGCAATCTCGGATGTAAATCTTTTTAAAAAGTTTTCGTTAGTAGCTTGGAAAAATAATTTATACAACTTGCGAGTCTGGGAAATGAAACATGAAAATTTTTTTACCTTCTAAAGCAGTGATTTGTAAAGCGAATCGCAAAATGGGGAAACAGTTTTATTACATAGTCAGAAATTAGCAAATCTGTTTGAAAACGCATGACATACCTATTATTTCACAGGTATGAACTAAAGCATGAAATATGACAGAATTATATAGACAAATTTTTTTCCTTGCATTTGGACTAGAAACAATTATTCGGATATGCGAAGTGCGATAAAAAAATTATTGGGATTAGTGCCCCAACCTCACCATAAAACATGCAGACTGAAGATGCTGTACACATATTATTCACGAATTTTCCCATACGAGCAGCATAAGTTGGCAAAGTCCCGTTCTCTCTATAAATTAGTACACATAATGGCGTTGCTATCAATATACTTATAGAGAAAATTGTGTTAAATGCATACTTACATGCTTGATATCTATGTATGCATCATATTCATAGACTAATGATTCCTTCCTTATTAAATGACACAGCTTAGTCAATTGTTGCTCTGGCGCCAAAAAAAACCTTACAAAACCACAACCTTCCTTATTAACTTATTACTGCCCTTTTCCAAAAGTTTTCATCCGATTTATAACAAAGGAGACCCAACATAATTGAAAGTCGTTCTCCTTTTGTTTCCGAAGAGCAGTCTTGGCTCAAAATTTGAAAATATCCATTGCATGCTCAAAAGTTTTGTTAGAATGGACAACATTGACCAATATCTGATTTCCATAGACATTTTTAAAATATTAACAGCTGACAAAATATTCAAATTTAACATTTTTGCATATGTTTAGAAACATATGATTAAATCAGAAACTCTGATTCTGCTCAAGGTTCTTGCTTATAAATAGTATTCGACTTACATTATAGTTCTGACCAAAATGTTGCCGAGTTTTTGAAAGAATGTGTTGCAAATTCTCTGTTTAACTGTCCAACTCATAACAAATATGACTTTAAATCAGTACACGTATTTTCAAAACTTTACTTTACTGATGGTGTGAAGGGTTCAAATTTATAATTTTCGGCATATTTGTAAAGAGGGTTCAAGAAAAAGATATATACAAGCGTCTATTCTTAGACTTAAAAGGACAACAGTACCAACACTTTTTTTCATCTTACCTCTTGTTTCGCAGTTTTTAGTAGCAGATCATTAGTTCAAAAACGAGAAGTTAAAACATTTATAAAAGCAACGAAATAAAATACAATTTAAATGCACATTTATTGTAAAATAGTTTAATTTTTTCATGTCAATTATCTGAATTAAAAAAGGAGTTATGTATCTTAATAATGAAAAATTTCTAGCAACAACAACAACAAAATAAAAAAATAGAGTATACAAAAATATTTTACGTGCTTCCTTTGATGCAATATAATGATGAAACTAAGCCAAATAAATAAATAGGATACTTAAAAAAGAGAAGAAGAGCATATTGAGATAGCGATAACTTTAGTTGGCAGCGTGCAAAAATCGTGAACAGCCTCATCTCAATCGATGTTGAATTCATGGGAAGGAAATATCGTTTTCCGATGTGATTGATGCTTCAGTGGCATTCATTGTGCAGCCTTATACCTTATTTTTAGTACCTACAAATTTATCATCTGTATTCTTCACTATTATTTTTCAATTCTTACTATTAGTTCTCTCTCTCTCTCTCTCTCTCTCTCTCTCTCTCTCTCTCTCTCTCTCAC
>JAOUZG010037017.1:2348121-2364290 GCA_026289955.1 Argiope argentata
TTACAAACGCAAAGTTCCATTTAAAATTTCATATATGTGACTCGTTGCATTTTTTTAACTATTGTGTTTATATGTTTGTGAAAATAGACTGACAGGCAGTCAACTGAAGAAGAGATTTGATTCAAAATTTAATAGGTGTCTTTTTATAGATCTGTGTGCCGAATGTTATCTATTTAGCTCTTTTCGTTTTATAATTATCATAACTTATATTCGAACAGCCGGCTTCTTCTTTTGCCCAAAATTTGATAGAAATCGGAGAATTCGGTCTTCTTTTGAACATATTTTACTCAACATTTGATAGAAATCGGAGAATTTGGTCTTCTTTTGAAGTTATTTTACTCAACATTTGACAGAAATCAGAGAATTTGGTTTTGTTTTGAACATATTCTACTCCAAATTTGATAGAAATCGGAGAATTTGGTGTAAAGGGCCGTATACCATATTTCAACTGTTTAGCTTTAATCATTTTTGAGTTACCATTGCCACAGACAGACAGACGGACGATTTCCGAAAAAATTGTTTTTCGAACCCGGGGGAAGGAAGTCTAACACGCAGAAATTAGTCAAAATCTCAAGTTCAGATTTTTGGATGATAGCTATACTTAATAAAAAATAAAATAAAATCCTTCAAATTAATATTTTTGGTAATTCTAGTATTCTCCCATTATTTTCGAACTGGTAAAAAGAATCGATTCCGCTAATCGGCTAATTTTCGGTGTCCGTTTCCCCTGTCAGCGGCGTTTCGCTCCTTCCTAGCCCGGAGCGAAGCGGTGATAGGTTTCGAAATGTTCGCATCTGTTTCCGCTCCAGTTATCTGCATGGACGCCTGCCAAAACAAGGAGAACCCATAACATTTCGAGTAGGTAAAGCGGTCGGAAGGACAGATAAATGGTGAGTAAATACTGTTAACGGGACGGGGGATTCGCTTCTCCCACAAGGGTGCGAAAAGTGACGTTCGACTGTGTAAACTGAGAAGTGAATTCTAAACTGAAAGTTAATTATTTCAGTTGTAATTACAGCTAGATAATAATTCGAACCTCAAATCTATATCTATACTACAATTATAAATGTAATAGTTTCGATGGATGGATGATGGGGCTCAATCACGCCAGAACGACCGAAGAAAATTGGATGAAATTTAGCACAGAGATAGATTATAGTCTACAGAAGAACATAGGCTAATTTTTATTCCGGTTAATTGAGTGGTTAATTTTTTATTAATTAAAAACTAACTTTTCCGCTAAAAAATATAAGAAAATCTGAAAACATCTGCCTGAACTTTTTTGAATCGTTTGTTTTTATTTTTTCTATTTCAGGTATTCTTTTGATATTATCTTATATAATGGAATTCTTTATGATTTATTGTCGGATTTCCCGACCGAAAACCATTTTCATCAGAACAAAAAATGTTAAAAAAATCTAATCGTTTGTTTTTATTTTTCTGTTTCTGTTTTTCATTTTAATATTATCTTACTATTCTAAAGGAAGGTTTATTAATTTTTTTTCTAACGCTGTTCTTCCGTTAATATAATTCGATATTTCCTGCTCATTTCTCTTGATTTTTTTTCTTACTGTACATATTCCTTTTATCTATTTTCAATATTTTCGATTAAACTTTTAAAAGTAACTTTATAGTTTCGTGTACATAGCTTTCAAGTAGTTTTCCCCCCACGCTAATGATGTTAGACGCAACACGTTTTCGACCGGTTATTTCAAAGGATTCTTTTATTTGCGTAGTGTATGCGAAATTTAAAATTAAACGTTGTTAATTAATAGATTTTTTGATTCCTTCAGAAGTGCTTTTGAATAAAAACAAAATAGATGAATTAAAATTTTCTAATCTGCATTGCGTTACCCCAACTGGTGCTTAAAATCCACGTCTTTGCGTTGCTCCAATTGACGTTGAAAATTTTGCATCCATACGGTTTTGATAACACTTTACTTTGTGATTAGACTGTCATTTCTCACATACACACATCAAAATTTCCACGCGTACGAAGTCTCGGGTAAGAGCTAGTCTGAAATATATGCTAATGTAACTTATATAAGATCTCCTTCCACTCATAAAGCAATCATACAAACAACTACTACAAATCCATTTAATATTGTTGAAATGCGAGTGTGCATGAATCCGGATACTAAATAATAAATTATAATGCCCCAAAATAATTTTAGCGTGTCTAAATCTTAATATGTTGGTCCTTAATCTTAAACTAACAATTTAAATCTTAAATTAACAAATTTCAAACGTAAAAATATTTTTAACAGATTATTGCAATAAGGGAAAAAATGTCTGGAAATTAATGTGATATTTCTGAAAATTTTACTTTTTGAATCTCAAAGTGG
Source organism: Argiope argentata (assembly GCA_026289955.1). NCBI lineage: Eukaryota > Metazoa > Arthropoda > Arachnida > Araneae > Araneidae > Argiope > Argiope argentata. The sequence continues at coordinate 2,350,467 of JAOUZG010037017.1, forward strand.
AATATTCATGCATCAATTATTAAACTTTAAAATATTCTAAAATCTGCCTACATAATTTGTTACCTTTCTAAATTATTTGCTTTCGCTTACATATTAATAGACAAATCCAAAGATATTCGATTAATTTAACTTTTAATATGCAAGTCAGATCAAACTTCTTTATTTAGTTTTAAACTGGGTATTAACTGTTTTGCATGGTTATATTCCTAAACTTAAAGGATTTCGTAGAAACACAAAGCAATTCTAGCATAAAGATAACATACCACTTTTCAATACCCTAATTTTTATGCCGTTCGTTAGTTATATTGCTCATAAACACGGAGACGTGTGTAGCTATTAGTCATGATACGAACCTGCGACGCTGGGGCCAGTAGCCGAGTAACATAATCACTATACCAAAAAAGTCGACTTCAGTATCGTAAATTTTATCTGGCTTATAAGGCTAGCTCCACAATACTCCCCCACAAGTGAGTTGGCGGAGAAGCTAACGATTTGTATTGCGCCAAACGTTAGGGCAAGTTGTTGCTTGCTTACGTCAAGTGAGTCTGATGATTTTGCTGCGGATAGATAACGCCACAACTGATGCGGGAGGTTGCGTTGTCAAGATCACCAGTGTAGTTATTGATGGTTCATGATACAATCCTGCGACGCTAGGGCCAGTAACATAACCACTATACTAAAAAGTCGATTTCAGTATCGTTGACGTTATCCGGCTTATAGATATCGTAGACGTTATCCGGCTACCAGGTAATTTTCCGGATAAGAATTTCGCTCAAAATTCGACAGTAAACTACATTTTTATAAAATGTGGACACTAAATTTCTTTTTTGAACTTCGTTTTATAGTTATCGTGCTCAAGGACTCAAACTAATCTAAAATCTGGGCGTTCATTAAAAGTTCGAAGTAGTCAAATTGTTTAACAGCCACAATATTTCTTTATAAGCATCACATACAATAATGTCAAAACTCTGATAACACACGTCACAAAATTCTTTATCAGGCAAAAGAAACAAAAAAAATCAGTTAATTACATCGACCTTTCAGGTAAAAGCTTTTGTTTCATATTTCTTTAAAAACGCGCGATTCTTCAATCGAGAAGAAAAAAAATTCCTTCTAAAGGCTGTCATCTGAAGAACGTAATCTTATTTTGACATTCGCCTGCTTTTGTCAGACGTGTCATTTGAGTTTCTCCTCTATTGTGTTTTAAGAGGATATCGACGCTATTTTCCTTGAACCTGGCAAATTATTCAATTCTTGTATTCTGAGGAAAATACGGACAGAAACCAGGATGTGCTGGCTTTAAGAAAAAAAAATTCACATAATATCGCATTTTAGTAGTGCGACTGTGAATTTTTATTAAATCTGTAGAATATCACAGTACATTTTTAAAATTTCGCTGCTGGCAATAAAAGTGTAAGATACCCAGAATTGATATAATTATGCCCATTATATAACTACATAATATCAGATTTAACTAGTTGTTCAATTAATATTAGCTTATTTGAAAATTATAGTAATAATTATATGTTGTTGTTAGTTATGGCACTTGCGTATGGGCAAGCCCCCCGCTGATACAGCAGCAGATTTAAGCTGAAAAAAGCGTCTCTTGTTTTTGAAGTAGCGCCAACTAGGGCCAAGAATACGACTTAGCTACACACTCATCATATTTGCTTGTACAGCCCCTTTTTACAGGAGAGCACAGTCACACATCTCACAGATAGCACATAGAAGAACAACCATGCCCGAACCGGGACTCCCAGAACACGAGGAAGACGCGCTACCTGTGTGCCAGAAAGCTGGCAATAATAATAATATATGTATATAGAACACCATATATATAATATAAAAGATATGGATTCTAATATTTTTTGAAGTGTAGATTCCAATAAGCCTTCAACAAATTTTATTTCAGATTTAGCATAATATACCCGAGATTGAAATTGCGCTATTTAATTTTTTTAAATAGAAACTTTTTGGGGTCGTTAAGGGATTCAGCAAATTAAAAATTAGTGTAAAAGTTATTTATTTACAGGATTATATTACACACATTCCATCTTTTACGTATAAAAGGTGAAATGATTTAAGATATACAAATAAGAGTATGGATAAAAGCACGCAGCACATGCCATCGCCTGATCTGTACTGAGTCATCGCCTCCAGGCATCAGAGGGCGCTGTCTCTATGGTTAGTGTTACAAAAGCGACTGCAAAATTAGTTTGTTTACATTTATGTACATTTTGAAATATTCTACGTAAAGTTGTAGTCCTGCAAACAGCAATCTTATTAAAAAAGAATCAATATAGGGATGGCCTTTTAACAAAAATCAAATATGGAATTTTTTTTCTTTTAGAATTCGACGGATAAGAAATCATTGATTCAGTATATTTACAAGAAGCACATGATATATCCTAAGATCTCAGAGTAAGACAATGATTTTTGGAGTAGATTAACTTTGAAAAGTTAATTTGAAACTTGAAATAAAAAAATTCAAAAATATTTTGAATTGATCATAGAGGAAAGTGATTTCCAAATGTGATACTTCAAATATAAAACCCCTGAACTCAAATATGAGCCCTTGAAATAGGCGAGTTGTTGTCCCAAACCCCGCATGTTGGTCTGGTTAGTTTTTTCAAAAATATCGGTTTTTTTTAAATCATATATAAACATTGACCGCACTTTTTAGCACAGTATATTGCTTTACATCATGGTTACGCTTTTTCATAACTCATAGGTTAAAACTTTTAGACATTTGGATTTTGTCATCATTTCATATCTTGATTTTATTATAAATAGATACGAATATTTCAAACTCAAGAATGTGGCGCAGCTTAGCCAATAATGGCTTTTGTGCCAAAAAAACACAAATTCAACTCAACTCAAATATAAAATTTTATATTCTCTATAGTAGGCAAAACAACATGAACATCTAGAGCAGGACTTAAGCAATACAAAGTTAGAGGGCTTATGCAGTGATATTTGAAAGTTATACGTATTGTCATAGGTCGATAATGTTAATTTGCTTACGATTTGAATCGCAGGAAAAAAATGTTCTAAGATGGCATCAGAAGTTTTGAAATGTTTACCTTTTACCATTCGACAACAAATTTAATGCTGGCATGCATGACAGCATTTTATCTGCTAGATAAAAAGGAAATTACAATAATTATGTGGAGGAGGAGATAATAATCATTTTGAAAATTGCATCCCTCTTTCCTTAGATCGGACACAAAAACTTTCATTATCAATTTCAGAAGAATTTAATGTTAAAGTTAGCACAATTACTTAAACAACAAAGGAAAAGATTAGAATTACGAAGGTCAAAATTTTGAAAAGTTTTGTTGGTAAATTTGTATGTTGTCTGAAAAAAGAAATAGATTTATTCGATGCAGACAAAATTATATTTTAAAAGACGATTGAAACTGTTTCAATAATTAATTATTTTAATTGGAAAACATTTAGGGAAAAATAGTTTTGAGATTCCAACAACCAACTTGAATATATATTTTTTTAATTAATACCGCTGAATCTTTGAGTCGGCATAATATATATCGGTCAATGATTCAAATGCATTTTTTTAAATTTTAATTTTGCAAGTCAGGGGGTAAAGTTATATGAAATGTAAATACAAAGAATTGTCCAGTGAATGTGAATCAAAAAGTTTAAAATGTGATAAAAGAAAAAAACTTATAGTTCTTTTTTTAACATAAAAATCAGTAGCTGTGTGCTCTTATTTGTTCTCTACATTTGAAAGAAAAAATAATATTTATATAAAATTTTGTGTCGAGTGGTTTTCAACTTCTTATATTCAGTTTCATATATAAAATTCGTATACAGGGTTTTAGAATTCTCAAAGGCAATGAATCATAATTTTACTGCAAAATTGGAGAATAAACGATTGAATCTCATCATTTAGAATTTTTTAAAAGTAGTGGTCGTTTGAAACCCGTAATTTTAAAACTTATTAATATATTTGATTGTGGAAGAATCGTAAATCTACTAGTTTGATTTTGATAACATTAAGAACCTAAATGGGTCTCTTTGATCTCATATGTTCAATATTTTCTTTGTTTAATACTAGATGTAATAACATAAGTAGATATCTTAATATTAATTGCTACTAAAAACTGAATTCCAAAAATTAAGAAATTCGAGGAATGCTGAAAAATAATTTAGGGGAAAAACACCAATTTCCCTCAACAGAATGCAAAATGTTAAGGCATTTGAAAACAACTTTTTTATTTAACATATTTTAAATTTTTGTTGAAATATTTTATGTTTCGGGCACATTTTGTTTTCCGCTTTCGAATTTCCGCAAACTGAATTCCAAATACTGCGAAGTTAAGAAAAATCCACAGATAATCACTTTGAAAAAAACCTTTGATAATTTCATATAACGAATCGATACAAGCTAACAAATTAATCGAATGAAACAAAATATTATGCGCGGTTCCGAATAGAAACAACAATCAACGAAAATGACTTGATGTAGTAATTGGTCACATTAAAAAAGTCACGTATTAAATTGTAAAAATTTTGAAAGATAATATTTAAATGTAAATTGCCAAAATCGTAGATTAAAATTTATTATATCATGGAAAAAAGGTTAAACTTTTTCAAAAGGAAGTAATTGGTTTTAACATTTCCAAAAGCGTAAAAGAAACCGGTAAATATTTAAATAAAAAAATAGGTTTAATTTTTTTAACAGAAGGTAATAAATTAAGTTCTAAATCATTTTAATATGATTTACTATTTCTTCGTACAAATAAAATTTGAGTTTCGTTGAAATGCAATTTTTTTTTAATTTTAAGAAATGTGAGATAAGTTTTTTTTTAATTAAATGCGCCAATATTATAACAGAAAACGGTTAAAAACTTTTAACCCCTGCTTCATCGCCTTTCAAATACATTATTATTAACATTATAAAAATATTAATCCAGAATTAAAATTAAGAATAATGATAAGTTAAAAATTGCATTTATTGTGGCATCCGGTTGTGGACTGGTATATCGGTTAGTTAGTAGTAAAGATTTGACAGAAAGAAAGAAACAATAAACCAAATTTTAAGATTATAAACAGACAAACCCATCGTAGAGAAAAAATTTTCTCTTAAAGCGATAACGATTTCATAAGCAATTATTTGACATTTAACGATCATGAATTTCACAGCAGATATTTTTTAATAGTAAGCGCGCTGCTTGCGAAGTGGGGTTTATTTACTTTTTTCTTCCGTTCGAATTATTTTAACCATTTAAAAAATAACAAAAGAGTCTAAATGTTAATTATTTTTTCGTTATTTATGAAATGCATAATATAATAATAAACATTATCGTTTTTTAAAACAACAGCTATTTTAGATTTTGTTGATAAACAAAAACCTTATTATTACAAAATAAATTCGCTACGAAAACCGAAGCAGCAATTAGGAAATGATTGATTTTAATTACAAAGCCTTCGAATTACCTATCTCCCCTAAATAAATTTAATAATTCCATTCTATTGCAGAGGCTATAATAGGATGCTATAAATTAAAATAATTTACGTGACTTATTAACATTTGCAACACCCACTTACACTAAAATTACAGTATAGTGATAAATTAAAATACTTGCAAACCCACGCGCCCATCTTATATTTGCAAAGTATAGCCCTCGCGCAGTCTAAACACAGGAATGCAATTTCAAAATTCCGGTAAAGAGTAACCCTAATTTCTCCTCCCTCGCTCTCTCCCCCATCGGACTGACGCAGGAGGCTCTAGAAACCGTTCCTCTTTCACATCCCGCCGGTACACCCTTGAACTGCACGGACTGCAAACGATTTTGCCCGTTTGCAAAAAAACCCACAGCAGTCGTTTGCGGCAGGAAAAGAATGGAAAGGAAGCATTCAACTCACCCTTTCGGCCATTCGTGATCGTAAGATCGAGGATGGAGACCTTCCTGCTCATCCCTTTTTGCGCAGACGATAAGGGATGCAGAGGATCACACACTGTGGAAGAAGGTCCGCTGCTTCGCCACAGCAAGGTTGCCAACTCAGTGATGTCGCCAAATGAGTCGCCTTGGCTGAAAAAATCGAAGAGTGAATGGATGAAGTGGCACGCAGAATCGAAATTTCTTCTCCAAACTTTTGAACGGTCGATTATTTTAATTCAGGATTTCTTCAGGGCTTTTCCGCTCGTGATCCCGATTGCAGCTAATATATTTTATCGCACAATTAATGATTTTAATTTTTTTCGCCGCCGAAGTGCTCATGCCAAAAAAAACTATATAAATTAAGGAAAGCAAATGTCGATTAAGGATTGGCAAAGAAAAGAAATTTAGCTAAATGAGAAATATCAATGAAACGCAAAGGAATTTTTATTAAAGAGTTTAAGGCTCTTTACATTTCACATAAAAACATATAAAGAAAATTCCATATATAATATCTACGTACATGAGGATTGATAAAGTATTTTTAAGCTCTGTAAATTTAAAACGGTGTCTCGTATAGCCAGGAAAAGAATGTGTACCTATGGTAAAGTGACTATTCTGAATTTATTAAGACAGATTACAGCGCCTCTAGTGGCAAGATAAAGAAGTCTCAAAAATAAATAAATAAATAAAGGAGAAAAGTAAGGAGGGTGATACTGGTCAAGCAGTCCATTTACAAAAATGCGAGCTATACTGTTATAAAAATCATAGGCAAAAGTCTTATGAAGTTATATTAGTGAAAGTATTTGAGACTGACATTAGAATTTTCTATAATCCTTGCCAATTAAATGCATTCGATATGTACACACATCAATTTAAATAATCCTTTTTGGCGCCGTCGATGTGTATTTTTTTTATGTAACAAAAAATGAAATCGCTTGTTTGACTATAATTTTTGTGTAATATTTACTATACACCCGTTTGTGTTTACGTTTGACATGTATATGCGTCATTGCTTGGCTTTAAAAATAAGGATCAATTTCTGAACTCCTCACTTGAATTTTTTTAAAAAATAATTTCTCAATTAATTGGTTTAAAAAGGGTTCATATTCATAACTGATAGAAATATATTCTCTGATATTATTATACAGTTTTCTTGAATTGAGCTATGGCAAAGTGAATTGAAGAAGCGAAGAAAGTAAACAAAAATAATTATGAAAAAAAATTAGGAGGAGGGTATATCTGAGAATACTTTTCCAAATTTTAAGACAAAAACTTTTCTAAGCCACAGAAAGTTCACAATTTTAATTTCAAATATCTCCGTAAATTAACTTTTCACTCCACAAAACGTTTACTTGTATTTTTATTATACGGTAGCGCGCATTTTTTATTGGAATGTTTGATCTCTCTTCTTTATTTATTTTGTAATTTCATTATTTCGCCTCTAACGCCGTAACCAGTTTCAGTAAATTTAATATAATCACTTTTCTATAGGTAGATGTTACTGCTTTGGCTACATGGGATGCCATTTTGAATTTAAAAAGACTTTATCGATAACCCTGTATGATATAATTCAATTAAATAATCGAAATAAAAAAGAAAAGTATGAAAAAGAGGGTGAAAATACAAGACAAGCGCGAAAGATTGTTTAATACATGTTCGAATTTTTGTTCTTTTGTTTGAACTTATCCAATTTTACAGCTGTTTTCAACACCACCTCAAATTTAAAATTAAAAAAAAAAAACAAAAAAAATTAGGGTTTTTATGGACATTATTGTCATTTTAATATTTTTTATAATTTTTAATTTTTTTTTAAAATTTGTTTACTTTAATGCTGCAGAATAATGATTGATTTATAATTATTAAAAAAGGGTTTATAGTCTTAAATTATACCTTGAGCAACAGAAAAATAATTGTGTTCTTTTTTTTTTTCTTCTTTTTTTTTGATTCATTCACATGCCACACAAAAATGTTGGAAGAGACGCAAATATAAAGGGTTTGATAGAAATAAAATAGAAATTTGTAACAGAAATCGTGAAACAAAACAGCCCATGAACTTTTTTTTCTATTGCTCTTTATTATTTTTAGCATATTTTAAATTTAAGAAAAGCTTGTGATTCCATTACGCTCATTATTATAATAAGCATATTTTTCATGAAATTTTTTTACATCATTCTGCAGAATGAAACACTTTACCAGAATCATTTGATTTCAATTGCAATTAAATTCCTATTTTATTAAATGCTTATAACAATTCGTTTTTTGGGATAGATTTTTATAAGCTGTTCGTTATCATCTTCAGCACTCACTACTGCATCTTTATTTCCTAAAATTGCACAAAATGTCTTACTACGTAGGATATTCATCAATCAAATGTTTTCATCGAATTTTAGAAAACTGGGAAGTAATATTTCTTTTTTTCAGCAGCTTCCAAGCCTTTCAGCTGCCATTACTAGACATTGCAAAGAATTTAATTGGTATTTTTAGAATTCCGACAAAATGAGAAGTAAAGCAATTAAGTCAAAATAAAAAAAGATAAAAAATAAATAGTTTTAAAATCCAAGTCTTTTTGTCATTATCCTTAATAATTTGAAGAGATTAGATAAGTACGTTCTCTTCAAAAATTTTCTTTAAACAGAAAGTTTGGTTAAATGGAAATTAATTGAATTGAGATTCTTCTGTACTTTAAAATAAAATAATAAATTTTCAATTATTTTACAATGAAAGAAATTCATTTATCTATTGGCCATCCTCCGATCAGACCATTTGACATAAATTCATCGACTCTGAAAAGAAATTAAGGGAATTTTAAATAGAATCTTAATTAAAAAGAAAGCAGGATTCTGTCATTTTTCTGATAATGGTTTCATAAAATATTGTTACGTAAAACTGATTTTTACATTAACTTTCAAGATATTATCTTTTGAATTATGCTAATTTATTGATGCGATTTTTACATGTATTTTTAGTTATTTATGGATATTTCTGTACAGTTTTTTAAAGTATGATAATGTAATTATTCCTGCATATAATGTTCATTGTTTCGTATAATGTGTAATTTTATGATTTCCTTCTATTGCTGAAAATTTATTATTTGACCACTCTATCCACAAGCCTCAATTTACGCAAACTATAAAAAAATTGTTGTAACATATGGTACTTTTTTTAAGCCCACTGGCAGACCTTTCAGCGATTTAAGCCGATTGAGCGTCTCTTGCTTTTTAAGTAGCGCCAACTAGGGCCAAGAGAAATGACGCTATGACATGATTCATTGGAATATGCATAGCAGATCTCATTTAAATGTTATTTTCTTTTTGCTTAAAACTGCCACTTTGTAATTCTTTGTTGCTGAATTCATATTTTCACAGAAATAACTGTTCATTTTATTTGTAAAGTAATCTTTTATTTTATGCTAATATCTATAGACTTCTTTTGAGACATGAGTTCATATTTAATATTCTGAATGGCATTAAATTACTCTACAAATAGTTTATTTAAAGCGCGATGATTGAATCGCTGATACTGAAATTCCACCTAACTTTCAGCCATTGAAAACAGATGAAAGTAGCTCATGACCTTTTTAATTCTTGAGGAAATAACCTAGTCTGTCCAACTACCATTTGCTAGCTATCTACTGGCTCCTTCTGTCGTCGTTGTAAATTGGCGACAAAATACTTATGTATTCCCAAATTATAAGGGAATTGTTTTGCGTTACTAAGGGATTAGTCATCAGATCAAGAAGACCCTCATCAATGTTGGAAGAAAAAAATGGCTCCAACAAACAGAATAAGTAGCCGGCGCAGACTGCAGCAGCATATTATCCAAGGGCATCTTTAATTGCTTTCAATGCATTTTTTTTTCTGAATTTCTTCCCTATAGCCGATTTTGACTTTGGGGTTGAAGTGGAAAGACTTTTAATACCCCTTCCTATAAATGTAGATTTTGTAGAAATTCTTTTGTGATGAATTGCAGAATTTTTTTTTTAAGAAAGCAGAAAAAAATTGAAAAGATTTTTTTAAAAAATGGAAAAACTGCACTTGGGCGAAAGAGTCGCGTTCCTGTATTCCATAATAAACTGCACTTGGGCGAAAGAGTCGCGTTCCTGTATTCCATAAAAAACTACACTTGGGCGAAAGAGTCGCGTTCCTGTATTCCATAAAAAACTACACTTGGGCGAAAGAGTCGCGTTCCTGTATTCCATAAAAATTTGCTCATTTGAATTTTGGTTATTTTATTTCTTCTTTTAATAGTACCCCTCCTTTCGATGAAAAATGCCGTTATTCTGTATTTACACGGAATATAAAGCAAAGGTGCATCTGTATTTATCCATAAACATTATATTCAGTACCTTCCTTTCATTAAATGAAAGTAATTAGTTCTAAGATTGTGTTTCAGTTAATATTTTCTTTCACATCGCTCTTAAAACAAACATCACTCTTTGCTTCTTCAAACAATTTTTAATGAATGTTTGATTTCACTAGCTCTCACACCCTTTACTTCAAATGGCAACCACTTTGCAGAAAGCAACTACTTTTAGATTTTTATTAATATCTAAGGAAACTCGCTTATATTTTCTATCTAATCCACTTAAAGATAAGACGCACAATTTTCTATTAATCCAATAAAGGCCATGGCTTGGCACTGAGAATGATCATTGATAAACGCACTGAAACGTAAGTAACTTTCCTTCGGGAGAACTGAAGATGTTTAAATAAACTCGTATGAAATATATTTTCTGGATTATCTTAACCTAAAGCTTCTTTTTGTTCTGCATACAATTAAAATAAACCACATTTGGTGACCAGCTAGTTTGTTTTGAATAATTGGAAGAATAATCCTGGACATTAAACTATTAAAGGGGAAGGCATTTGTTTTTAAAGTTTTATCTTCTTGTTTGATAAGGCTGGAAGACATCAGTGTGCTATAAATTATTGTGTGCGCAAAATAAGAAATGCATACGGTATGAAATAAAAATTAAAAGGAAATTTATTGTCAGATATAATGCCTAAGGAAAGCAATTTCTATTATGAGGCCAAGATAGCCTGGTTCGTAGAGCCTTGGACTCGTATTCCGTGGGTTAGGAGTTCGAACCTCGCCAGCCAAAGATTCCCTGAGTGTGTAGTGGCTGGCGCTCGTTAAATTTGTCGTAGTCATAAAGCCCTCCATGTCGAGAGAAATAGCATTGGGGGTACTGGATCAGAGGTGATCGTTCTCAGATCTAAATTATTATCTGTGGACGAATGGATGAAAATGCAAGAGGCCCGTTTCATAAAAAAGGTTGTGACTTCTGTTTAGCTAAATCGTACTCTTGGCCCTAGTTGGCGCTACTGAAAAAAAAGAGACGCTCAATCGGTTTAAATCGCTGATCAAAGGGCCTGAAAAAGTACCACAAATAACAGCAACAACAACATTTATTATTATTTTATATTGCATAGAAGAGAAAATATTGCAATTATCAAAAAATTCGAACTTAAGAGTTTGACAAATTTCTACATTTTTAAACATAAATGAGTTCGAAAAACACATTTTTTAATGAAAATGTTTGCCTATGTCAAAGATAACTCAAAAACGCTTTGAGATCGACAGTTGAAAATAATTAAACCATCTCAAAATTACACTTTCAGATTTCTATCAAATTTTGAGTGAAATCTGTGCAGAGAAAATCCGTCTAGTCGGCTGTTTGATTAAAAGTTAATGCGATAACTGCAAAATGACGACATATAAAATTCGGTAAAATTTGATATCTATAGTATAGACGCTTGTCAAATTTTGTGCCAAAATTTAATATGGTTTGACTATCTGTCAGTGTTTAGTTTCAGAAACATGTAAAAGCAATAGTTTTAAAAATGCAGTAAACCAAACTTTTAATGGAATTTTGTGATTGCTATTGCAGTTTTGTGTCAAATCTTTGTTTCAATTTGTTTAGAAAAACGTGCCTAAAGCACAAATTCGATTTTCGGATACTGTTAAGGATTAATCACCTTAATTCGATTGCCGTAATTGGCGATTAAGGATTAGTCACCAAATAACTCGCCAAAAATGCCACAATAAATACCGAAAAAATGATAAATTCTTGCCAAAAGTTGATATTTCGTAATTATTGTTAGACAGTGTCATGTAAGGTGTTCTTTGGGATGACAAGTTTATCAGTGAGTATTAGGGAAAGTTCTGGGGTGAGACTCCAACTGGTTGAAATTTTTATATTCGCAAAAATATGTGACTGAATGGTTTGATGAAACAATGATATTAATTTATATTTCATGAAAATAGCAAAAATTTTCATTGTGATTGAATATTATATACGTTAATAATGTACATAATTGAGTTTATTATTATCGGATTAAATATAAAAAATTTAAATTTAAAATTAAAATAAAAATAAAATTTGCTATGCATATTTCAATTAGAACATAATTTCTTGAGCGGTCAATTATTGAAAACGTTTTACTTAATTAAACAATCTAATCTACTTTTAAAGAGATTTTTATTAAGGTTTGAAGAGAGCAACTCAACAAAAATAGTGGTAGAATTTGTAAACGTATGGAATAATCAAGCAATATAAACTATTTTTTAAAACGATTTTTATCCAAGTTTGATGAAAGCATTCATAAAGTAAAAAAAGCTTAAAAATAATCTTTAAGTGGAAAATTGGGGGATTAAAAAGGTCTTTATTTCAAAATTGCTGCTACTTATCAATATTTTTGTGTTTCAGAGGCCTATTTTTGAGAAAGATTAAATTTAAAATTTCAATTCCTTGCCCACGCATTTTTGATGACGCCAAAAAACGTCATCCTATTGAACCTCATACTCAATGAAGCACCACGTGCTCGTGCTAGTTAAATTATATTTTTGTTCATTTTAATTGTTTCATTGAATGAGTCGCTTCAGTATGGCAAACGATCCAAAAAACATTTGTCTCGCCTTCATTGTTTAAAAAAAATATCGCTTTTCCTATTTATTTCATTTTATATAAATCACGCGTTCAAAATTAAATTTTTCTAGGTTTTATTTGCGGTAGTCATTCACTTGTTTTTTTTAATCCGAGCTTTTGTAAATGGGGTGGCAACACGTTATTAAAAGCTGGATTTTTTGAGATGCTCCTGCAGACAATAAAATTCCCGTTTTTCGCCTATGGATATAATAAAATTTCTATTTTTTAACAAAGGATTTCTGTTGACGCCAAAATACTTCATTCCCAAAACAACAACATCATCTTTTGACATGATAAAAATGATAAAGAAACAAAACTTTTAATTTATATTTTAAATGATTTTTGAATTTTAAGAAGTTGATAGTTCATCGGCGATTAAGATTCCTTTTTTGGCAACCATGAACAGTAGCGGAGCATGTCGAACAGAAAAGAAATATAAGCAAGATAGATATAGTGTAGAAATATATTCAAAGTTTATATAGTTTCAGAAGGAAATTTTCTATAAATTAGCTGAATTAGCATTTTGATTCGGACTCGTGTAGACGCTAAGCGTGATATTACTCAGCCGAATTTAGAAATTAACATGAAATTTCATTTCAATTATTAATATTTAATTTTAAAAACTTAAGATATATTGAAGTCATTATAGGCAAACTAGCTGGGTTTTCTATTATATTAGTTACGTATACTTGTTCGTAATGTGAAGCTCATGTTTCCCTTAAGAAAAATGCTTAGTTATTGCATTGCGATTTACATTAAAACCGTGTTATTTTATTTATTCATTATGTAAATGCGATTTTCAAGTCCCAGGACAATATATTGCTATGAATGATGACTTTATCTTTTCTTTATTGTGACTTTGCTTTCTCATTGCTTATAAACTACACTGAAAGTTAGCATCAGTTTTATTCATTTGTTTATAAAAATAGAAAAATATATATATTGTTACAAGCGGGCGAGCGGCACGAAAACTCGCCAAAGTTGGCCACG
>JAOUZG010037017.1:2364300-2376477 GCA_026289955.1 Argiope argentata
TACAAAGTCCATTCAATCCGAACCCGCTAAGCATAAAAACGTAACAATATATATCGCTATTTAAAAGCTTTTTTAAAAAATCCGTTTAAATTTTAATGCAATGATATCTTTTATTGAAAATTAAACAAAAACACTTTAGAAAAATTGGAATTTAAAAAATACGACATCCAAATGTTTACTAATAATGACGATGAATGTGTATGTTTGAGTCTGCTGCTGTTTCAGAGACCTGATCACTTCACTTAAAGCTACCAAACTTGACACATGCTATATACATTAGAAGAGGAAAATGTACTCCTTGGAGAGAGAATCTGAATTTTGAATTAGAATCTTAATTAATTAAAATTGAAGTTGAACTTTCAGTTTCTTATGAGATAATTTCTGTAAATATCATTGCAAAAAATGGTTTAAGAACGTTTAAAATTTTAATAAACTATTTTTTAGTGATATCTTAATAATCGCACAAATTTTTATCGATTATTTTCTTTTAAAAATGTTTTTTTGTCCAATTGCCAGCAATATATTATATTTTGACCTGCAATTCATACAGTTTCTATTATTTCACTGAACATTTAATACTGTGATTTTCTTTCATTTTGAAAATTGAAGGAGCATCGTGGCATACAACACGATTTAAATGTGAATTTGCAATAGCGCAAAAGCCTGAAGAGAGATGGACTACAAAACTACCTTTTAAAATGACTATAACATCATGTAACTTGTTTCTATTTGGAAATTTTTTGCATACATTGAACAGAAAATATTGTTACATATTTTTAATGTTACTTCCAGTTCGTTCAATCACTGAAATCGCAATTGAAGTCGTAGTCAAATATCGTCTTCGAGAGTATTGCGAAGTAACGGTGGAGTACCACCTTTGTGAGCCAAGTTATTGGAGCACTGAGTTGTGCGCAGTCGTGTGGTAGTGAGTCTGCAGTTGGATACAATTAAAGCGAGGAGACAGTGGAGAATTTCAACCGTTTGGAGAGCCAAACTACGAGGATCCCCTCTCCTGCTGAATTCTGTGTAGCCGCTTTGTGTTCTGTGGTCTTTGTTACGAGCAAATTGCTACTTATGGGCTACTGTCTATTGTAGTGTGATGGTTGTGTTGCTCGTCTTGACTGTTCATATTTATCGTCGCTATATTATTTTTTCCGTGTTAAATAAACGTCGTTGTTGTTTTTTACTGAGGTCTGCTGATTAATTTCAATCCATATATCCTCTACAAGCGAACCAGTGATTTAACGGACTTAGTGGCGGAATCCTTAATAATATGCAAGATGATTAAAATATGTTTTTAATGCCTAACAATCTGACAGAATCATGGACCCGATAATGGACTGAATCATGGGCATTGATCAATTAGGTTTAAGATATTTATTTGAAATTAAATACATCCAATATTTCCGGCAATTCACCTATTTGCCATATATTGGCAATAAAAATACATGTTTAAAATTAAATATAAAAATATGTTTTGTGTAACATTTTCAGAAGTGTTGTAAAACATACCCAAAATTTGGTTAAATTGTTTTTATTAATCATAATTCTAACTAAAATTTCAAAAATCAAATCACGTTCGATTTTTAAACCAAATTTCATATCCCTTGATCAAAAGGAGGATTTACGTGCCAATTTATGCGCGGAAATTGAATACCACATTATTTTCCATTACTAGTTGAAAATGGATGAAATTAGGCTTCATAAAGGAGGACACATATATTTAAGATTCTTGTCTGGCTTTTTGCATTGAGACTAATTAAAATAAGGAAGTAGAGTTTTTTTAAAAATATTTTAATGATAATTGATAAGGATGTGGGGCATTGAAATGTGAGTTATCCTTGATTTAGATCGGTAAGAGAAATTAAAATGCAAATTATAGTTTGACTACCATTTCTGAATGCTTTTTATTTTTATCTATCTTACATATATTTAGAATGAAAAAGATATTTTTTAAGGTAAATAAACATGAATTGCAAAACAAAATACCTTCAGTTAATACTTAACATCCTGGCCAACTATGTAAAGAACATCATCCTTTTAAAGCTTTCGAATGATTTATGGTTTTCAGCGATTAAAGAGATAGGAACGAGTCAAGTTGCTGTAATAAATACTCACGTGCTGATAAAAAATAAGAGCATTCTGAGAGTTTGCCGGTGGCTGTTTTAAATCTTCCCACAACAAGTGGTTTCTGTTGAAAGAAAATGACTCAAGCACAATGTATAAAAAACAAAACTTTGATGTTTTGCCAAAGAGATCTTTTTCATAAATGTTTTCAGGGAATGATGAATGGAAACTTTAGTGTAATTAGCAATCCCGATTTTGCTTCGTCTTTAGATTTGTCATGTTTACATACAGCGTCTGTCTACAAATAACTTTGTCTGTGAAGGCTAGAATCTGAAACTTTAATTTACATTGAATTATGTGTCTGAATTCCTGCTTTAAATATTCACTAAGAAATTTAAGTTATTCTTTCTTAAATTGCGCATGTGCCCTTCTAGATAGGCTTCTAACAATCTTTGTAATATACTAAATAATAGAAGTTGTGATTATAGTAGAAAATCACACTCATGTTGGCAGAGTGCTTAAAAATAGATATAAACATTTAATTTGTTTAAAAAAATGTAAACATTTAGTATCGTTGAAAGTAAACAATAAAGACCCAGAATTCTACGTTTTAAGAAAACTTGATGAATGTTGAAATTAAGACGAATCTTTAAAAAGAATTAAAGGATATAATAATTTACCAGCAAAAAAGAAATATATTAGCAAATGCAAAATAAAAAAAAGATACTGGGGAGAATAAAAGAAAAACATTGAAGTCAGAAGTTTTAAAACTGAATGCTTTTGAAGTAAAAATATGATGAATTAACAGACCTCAGTTCACTAATCATTGCTACATCCCAATTCTTAAAAGAATGTAAATAAAAAGTGAAGCTTACGATCCCATAATTAATTTTTATCCGTGATTGGCATTATTTGATGATAATGTCGTGTCCACTTTTTACCACGGAAAGAGGGGTGCAGTAGCTTCTGAAGTATGGACCTCTGAGCACCCGATGGCAGAAGTCTGATTTCTAGGTCATATGAGGATGACCCCCCCACACACACGCTTGCGCAGCCCCTTTTTACAGGGGGGCACATTCACACATCTCACAGATAGAACATAGAAGAAAACCCATGCCCGAACCGGGACTCACAGAACACGAGGAAGACATGCTACCTCTGTACCAGAAAGCCGGCAATTGGCTTTATTTACTAAACATAAATAAAAACATGTCCGAGTTATCAGACTCTAAAACGGAAAGTGAGATTTCGCCTCATTGGAAATATTTTAAAACTTTTCCTGTCTTTACAGATGGCGTAGAACTATTATAGTTATTGATTATGGAAACTATTGTACTGCACAATATGGATGTTTAAAAAAATCTTTCTGTCGTGAATCCAGAGAAATAGATTAGAATCACTTCGAAATTTAATACAGCCGTTAAGAATTGAAATTTTAAAAAAATCATAACTTTACAACGTAAATTTGTTATTTTTTTAAAAAAATAGCAACATAAAGATTTAGTATTCAAAAGCTTTGTGTCCGGAATAGAATAATCCAGTGCGTAAAGTACAAGACATTCTGTAACTAATAAAATCTACTAATATATTCCGAAATTTTGAACATAGGAGTCTTGCATAATCGAATTTCAAATATAAATATTGAACTCGTATAATATAGGAATTCAAAACGACAAAAATTTAATGAAAAATATTTTTTGTAGTGAATGGAATTCTCTAATCAAACATAGATTCGTCAAAAAGAATAAATACAAAATTTCCTTTACAGGTTTAAATATACATTATTTTATGATCAAAATTATAAGTAGTATTAATTTTTTTTATCTCTATTCACTGAGGATTGGTCGATATTCTTTATCTTGGATACCAAGATTATCTATTTTCTTGAATTTTCGCATATTTTGTAAAGTGTAAATAATTACTTCATAAATAGATAAATTGAATCAAAAAACCTGTACTACATTCACAATTAGTCTGCATGATAATTGAGGAATGTGGTATTGTCCATAGATGAATATGAACTACATAATTTTATAATTATTTAACTAATTTTATGGGCTATTTTACAGATGGACGTTATCACTTGAAATAGTTATTTGATTTTTAAACTGAATATAAGTACAAAACTCTACTTTTTCAATATGCAATATATTACTTTTGATCTTCATTGATTTCTTGTCCTATTTTGAAAGCTATCTATTTTTTCAAAGATATTTGTTGATGTGGGATGTGAGTTTAAACAAGAGAAAAAGGGCTGAAGAAATTTTAAATATTAATAAAGCAATTTATTCAGCATTGTACTCTACTATTCACAAAAATAACTTTTAGAGAATAGCATAAACAATCGATCTGGATATTTCATTCTCAGCCCCTAACCCTGACATCAAAATTTTATTCTTGAAATAAAATTCATTAGATGACATTCCCATTTGTATTTCGCTTCATATTTTTCACTTTTGCTAACAATATTGTTACATCTTTTTCAAATATTTTAAAATAGACAGATAAAAAAACTTGTTAATTGTTTAATTAAAAATGAAAGGTGTAAAGAAGAATGGAAATTTGTCATTACTTGACAAATTGTTTATTTTTTAATCATTCATTAACATTGATTTTTGCAGTTCAAGCAAAGACACAGCTTTCTTTTTGTATAATTATTCTGATTTTGTCATTTAGTTTAAAGAATTTCTTATTTGATTATGTTAAACGTTCTGGTGAGGATCTAGTGTTGTGATTTGAATTTTTTATTTGATTGCTAATTTATCATTTAGTATCATTCCAGAAAAATTGGAGACATAGAAACTTTGAGTCAAAGATGGGTATTGATGCTTACTTTTCTAGGTTAGTTTAGAGGGCTCCATGGGGACAAAACGTTAGTGCATTTACGACATTTCTAAAAAGGAAAATATGATGAAAGAGCAAAGAAATATTATGTTGCGGACTTAGTTTAAACTTGAAAGCCGTTTATATTATTAGGAGAAAAAATCATACTCAGTAAGCACTTTCTGAACTTTCTGGTGATGTTTTCTAATGACAACCTCGTCACAATGAGTATAGAAGGCTAAATAAAGGATAAATGCTCCAGCAATGGGATGAGAACAAAAAAATAATACATTTGTTTCGTTTTGAACTGCTTTGCTCCCCTAATCTGAGAAAGGACAACAAAACAAGCCTTAGTTACAATTTAACATTAGTAACCTAAAGCAATCACATGACATACTATTTGGCTATTCCCATCATTTATCACCTTTACTCAGAACCAATTTTAAGTGGTGCAAAGTCCAGTTTAAAAGATCGACAACTTTAATTTTTAAGAATATGAGAACAGAATCAAGAAAAAACAAACAAACTAGAAATAATGTTCTCCCCCAAGACTTTTTCTTGCACTTATATTAATCGGCAAGCTGAGTGCTTCAAGGTATAGTGAAGAAAATTGAGTGCGCATTTTTGACATCTTTCGTTTTAATCGTTTGGATTGAAAACCAGAAGCAAATTTAAAAATTTAGTGTTAATACTTCATGCCAATTTTCACTCGTATAAATATTTGTGTCTTTGAATTTTTAGTGTAAATGTAAAATGAATGGACAGACTGACTGTTAGCTCATCAATAGAAAGGTACCGAAGTTAAAAATATGATGCTGATCTGTAATTCTGAAGCTAAAAGCATGTTTATTCCTTCCTGTAGCATGTTCGCTTTTTTTTTTAAATTTAAATTAACATATTCGCTTGCACACGGACAGATAGACAATTGCCTTTGGCAAGTTTCATATAAAATGACATTGAAATCTTTGGGTTTTTTTATATTTTTTTATTGACAGCCATTAATACCTTTTTACTTTTACAAACATTGCTTTTTTTTTTCGGTATCCTTAGGAATAGTTGCATTTATAGACATATTGGGTTTTTTTTCGACATCCTTAGGAGTAATGTGTGTGTGTGTGTGTGTTTGTGTGTGTGTGCGCGCGCTTGTAATATTGAATTTGAAGCCAGCTTTCTGGCACATCCTCGTGTTCTCTGAGTTCCGGGTTTCAGTCCCGGTTCGGGCATGATTGTTCTATCTGTGAGAGGTGTGAATGTGCCCCGCCCCTGTAAAAAGGGGCTGTGCAAGCGTGTGGGTGGGTGTTTCACCCTCATATGAGCTAGAAGTCAGTCTTCTGTCCTCAGGTGCTCAGAGGTGCATTCCCTCAGGAGCTACTGCACCCCACTTTCCGCGGTAAAAAACGGGCACGACATCATCCTCATTATCATTGAATTTGAGAAATGTGAAATGTTAAGTTTCATTAAATTCTGATATATGCAACTTTCTTAAATGAACTTTACATCCTCTCATAACAGAATCGAACATGAGGCATGGATACCTTTACTGGCTCTCATAGTAAGTAATTGAATTAGGTGATTTTTTTAGGACTTGATTATTAAATAGATAAAATTAGGTAACTTCCATGGGTTCTGCCAGTTTAAGAGACCTCAAGCCATCTATAGTTTCGAGGGAGAGGGGATATTTTTACTTTTATTTTATGCTTTCATTTTTTACTATTGAAGCTGTTCAATAGAGGTCACTCACATTAAAATCAAGTATTGTTGAAATTTATCTTGAATATTATGAATTCTGTGTAAATTAGATATAAATATTGTAAATACTTCTAAATTTTTGTGTAAATATTTTAAATATTTATAAATAGTTTAATTGTATAAAATTAATCGTAATGGAATCGGGCGACAGCTAGAAAAGACCATTCTAAGGCGATTTACAACAAAAGATCGCGATATTTGACTGATTTGGATGTAGGTTTGTTGGCGACGTAGATGTTGCTAAAGGTTTTTAAACAAGTTAAAATGTGTATTAGAAGCTAAGAAATAAAGGTTTGTTATTATAAAATGTTGGAGACAATTCCAGACTTGCCTGCAACGAGCGCGCCGTTTCTGAGTTTGCCTCGACCACTTTAGTGGGGCGCGATTTAAAAAGCGCGGCTTGAGAAGGCAAATCAGTTCGGGCAAGAAGCTACGTTGGTTGGCCTAGCTTGAGAGAGCGTCTTTTCTCCCTTTGACGTGTGTTCTATAGCTTTGCTGTTAACCGAGATAAGTGGATTAAATAGAGTTAATTCGCTGTGAATTTTTGTTGCAAGAATTTCGAAAATTTAATTCGTGTTTTCATAGGCAATAAAATTTAAATCTTGGGATCGTTCTTGTGTGAGAATTATTGGTAATAGTATTATTTTAATCATATTCCGTGCTTTATTAACATCTACAAATATTATATTATTTTAATTAATTTTAATTTAATAAATTGATTTAATTAAATGTAATATTTCATAATTTTAATTTATTAATTTCAAAAATTGTTTAGCTTGGACATTTAAAACTGTCCCATCTTATTAACAAATATTTATATTGTGTAAAGACACGTTCTTTTTTCTTTTCTTTTTTAGTATTTTGCTTCAATGCATTTGCTTATACCCGAAGCACTGAAACTAACTTTTAGAAAGTGATTTGTAATCATGCACTTTACTATCTCAGTATGCCAAAATTTGTTATCTAAATCTAGTTACGTGAAGACTAAATTATAATCGATAAACATTTTTAGATTTTGAATGTTTGGAGATGAAAAAGGGGATCCCGGTATAAACATTCTTGAGGGCCCTCAGAAGACATGATTTGGCCCTAAGTGTTAACGCGGCAAGTCGCTTAATTATAGAACCCTGTTACATCAGCATTAATAACTCTTTCTTGTTCGTTGTCTTTAACATTTTGATATTTATAAAGGACAGAAAAAAAATATTTTGAACTTATTTAAATGAACTTGTTTCATCTCTAAGAACCAAAAAGGAGCAAATAAGCATTATATACTATTAAAACTATTAGGAATGTTAAAAAAATAATGGTCTTTTCATTCAATTTCAAACAACGAAACATTTCAAGATTGCGATTCCTATCGCTAGAGTTAGAAGTTCGATAAGGCAGCGCCATCTCTTGATTAATTTTGAAAACAAAATCCTAATTGTGATGCATTCAAAATAAGAAGATAAATGCGAAGGGATTTATTTATTTAGGAAATCTTTATTTTTTTCACAAATTAGTTCATGAGCAAAATTTTTGACTTCTTGATGTGTGAACGATTTTACTTGCTTTGATATTAAGCATCCTAATTATAAAACAAAGAAAGTTCTGATCTTATCATTAACTGAAGATGCTTAACAAACGAAAATGTCATTGAGATAAGATGAACAGGTAAAATGAAAATAAAAATGAAATCTCTAATAATCTCTGAAATCTCTAGATATCTGATTCGATTGATGACATTTATTCTTCATAACTGTCAATTACAAATAATATAAGGAAATTATTTCTTATATTTTCAAAATAGCGGCCATTCCTTACAACCCAAAACAATCTTTTTTTTTCTGTAATTATTGGCACATAGGAAATAATTCAGTTCCATTTTTTTTATTACATTGACTTTTCCTCGTTTTTTTAAAAAATTTCTTTCTGGATGCTTTCTTACATTATTCTTTAAATTTTAGAAAAACTAACAACGCTGATAGTTCTTTTTCATTCTAATTTTTAAATTTGGGTGCCTTGCGCTGGTGAAAATTTAGACATGAGCTAAATAGATGGAGGGTAAATCGTTGAGATTAATAGCCAATTTTCTTCTCCAATAAATAAATTTATTTTAAAATTTTCATTTAAAAACCAAATCGAAGAAAATTTCTTTCGAAAAATTCTAACATCTAAGGAAATAAAAATTGAAAAATTGTGTATTTTCTAAAAAAAAATTAGAAATCATTAAATATTTTCCCGTTTTCAAATGTATTAAACTAGAAATAATTAAATAATGCTAGTTTTAACGAATATTTTTTTTCTAAAATTTAAAATTTTATTCCTGTTGGCCGCTTGTAATAGCTTATAAATTAAATAGAGAATAACAAGTATAGAAACAGTAAATAATTGCAAAACATTATTTTAACAAGTTTAAATTCACTCTCAAAAACAAAGATATTTTTACGTAAATAATCATTTCCTTACCTTTATATAGTTAATTAAAAAAATTATTGATGAAATTCAGAAGGATATGTACAGAAAATATATTTCTTGAAAATTACACAATTCTAGTAAAAATAATAAAATGGAACCGCAATATTTCCAATTATTTATCATGCAATTGAAAGATATTTATTTTTTTAAAAAATGTTTACGTTTTTAAAATTAACTATTGAATTAATAATTCCATTGCACTTATTATGATGAATTTACACTTTATAATTTCCTTTGTAAAATAAAGGAAATTTATAAGAATGAGATCTATAAAACACATGTGCCTTTTAAATAAGATTCTCGGAGAAATTGTCTTTTCCAGCACGAGAAAAAGTCCCGTGGTAGATGTGAAGGCGAAATATCTGTTCTTTTCATTCTACATAAACTTAGATAAACAAAAAGAGATAAAACTTTTACTCAAAATATAAGGAAATAATTTGAAAACAGTGATTTGTGGGTAAATATTTCTGCAACGTAAAGAGAAATGACCAAGAAAACTGTTTTCGCTAAATTTCATTCATAACACAATGTTTTTATGATTTCTCTTACTAGCGTAAAATTTACAACGACTCGGTGGCGCAACGGTAGCGCGTCTGACTCCAGATCAGAAGGTTGCGTGTTCAAATCACGTCCGGGTCAGAATACGATATCCGAGGTTATTTTTTTTATCCCAGATTTCAATAAAAAAAAGTAATTTTTACTCTGAATCTGACTGGACCGTATCAATATTCATAAAGGTTTATTATTCCTGTGCATAATTTTCTGTTGCAAGCAAGATACAGAAGCTCAGCAGTAGTGTATTTCTTTTACGATCGCAAGATTGTATATGTAAATTAAGTTTAATTGATAATTTTTCTGATTAAAATACGGTTTTTTGGCTTAGTAAGAAGAAATGCATTATAAGTCACAACATTTGTGACGATAACTGTACATTTCAGCTAGATTATCATTTTCATATAGTTTACAACTGCAATAAGAATTCATTGGTGTCACTGTAGATTAAAAAAAAAAATCCATGTTCGCATTTCATTAGAGATACTTGATAACATTTTTTAAAGATGAAAGGATTTTTTTCCACTAAACTGAAGTATTTTATTTCATTTTAAAGACCGGTTTATTGACGTCATTTAAATGAAACAGCATGCAAATGCATTTGTTTTGCATTAAGTCACAAATTTTGCACATGAATTAATTGCTTTGCTCCTGCTCATTAAATATTTTGCTTGTGCGTTTTTTAAATGTTGAGATATTTTTAATGTTTTGTAATTTTACTAAAACACAAAATAGGCAGGCACGGCGTAAAGCATATAAATTAAAATAGAATATTATGATCACAAACATGATTCTTGATTAAAACTTTTTGATATATAAATCCGGAACAGAACCTTGACTAATTCTGGGTTACAATTGCTTTCGGTTTGCAGCTAAGATTTGAGCATGAAAAGTAAAGTATAACTTAAAACACAGAAAATGCCTCCTTATTAATGAAAGACATTTAACGATAACTTCAAAACGTTACTTGACAATCAAAATATCTTATAATGTTGGAAAGACCTCGTAATTATGTTATAGATTGTCTGCTAATGGCAATAGATACCCTTTGAGATTAAATAATGTAGCTTCCCCCCCCCTTGAGTAGAGAGCGTCCCCTTGTGGTGTTTTTCAGAAGGCAATCTGTTTACCTGCATCCTGAGTTCGACCTTTTTCCCATGCGCAAACCTTTGCGCTGACTGTTTTCGATTGGAAACCGTGAAAACCCTTCACCATACTGTTCTTTAACCTAATTTTCTATGCATGTCTGTAGTAATAAGTGTTTGTGAATTTTGTAGTGCAGCCGTGCATGTGAAGATTAAAAATAATGCATTTGAAACCGGGCAGTTCCTTAGAAAACCACAATAAACCATTATAATTCTCATATTTTCTTAATAAAATAGGATTTATTGTTTTTTTTTTCATTTGAAAGACTTGCAAGGGCATGTACAGTGGAGTTATGCCTTGAATACCCCACTATGTAATACGGCTATTAAAATGTCTTTACTCTATTTCACCCTAAATTATTCCATATAAAATATTAATTAAATTTGGAGACCAACTGGCTCAATCGAATTAATAGTAGCTAAAATTTTCTATTAAGTATTTTATGTAATTTCTCCAATTTGTTTTTTGAATAAAATAATTTTAATCTTCAAATTTTTGATAGGTATATAATTCACATTATTTTAGAGGCCGTAAAACGTTCTTCTTATTTCACTATGCATTTCCCATTTTGCCAATTAACACCATTCACTCACACTCTCACTATATCTATCTATCTATCTATCTATCTATCTATCTATCTATCTATCTATCTATCTATCTATCTATCTATCTATCTATCTATCTATCTATCTATCTATCTATCTATCTATCTATCTATCTATCTATCTATCTATCTATCTATCTATCTATCTATCTATCTATCTATCTATCTATCTATCTATCTATCTATATAATGATATTTTTAAACTCTTAATTTTAATCCTAATTAATTTCCAAAGCCCTATCTTAATTTAGCCCATAGTAATATCATTCCAAAATATTCTCTTATTTCATGATCCATTTCACTCGTCCTAGTTAATTAATTCAAGAGAAGCTGTGTAAAATTGCTGAAACAGCTAAACGCCTGTTACTTTCTCACACTCCGTGGGAGAGATGAAAATTGCTAACCTAAACAAAATACTTTTAAAAAGATCCCTGTGTTTCCCTTACCTCTTATCTGTGAAACATGGAAATCCCCACTGAAATCCAAGTTTATTAGCTCTATAAAAAATATTTATCTCTATCAAAGTCTTGGTATTTAAGACCAGGGATAATGATTTCCCGTCCCTTTTTTGTACACTTAGCTATCGTGAGTTCTGTCTTGTGCACGTCGCCTTCGCTTGTAAATAATGTCTGCTTCAGTGTTGGAATAAAAAGAACTAAAAATTCAACCTGTATTCTCCATGATTTCGGCCACGACTCTGCTATTTATTCTCAACAAATCACTTAAATGTATTTTTCATTATATATATATATATATATATATATATATATATATAT
>JAOUZG010037017.1:2382197-2411306 GCA_026289955.1 Argiope argentata
TATATATATATATATATATATATATATAAACTCTGATTTAAATTCAAATTAATTTTCTAATTTTCAATTTAACTTAGCCCATAGTAACTTCATTCTAAAAATATTCTTTTATTTACTGATCCATTCTACTTGCTCTAATTAATTCAATAGAAGCTTTTTAAAATTGGTAATTTGGCTGAAAGTCGACTAATTCCCACGCTCCGAGTGAAGGGATAGAAATCGTCCAGCCAAACACATTCCTTTAAAACGATCCCTATGATTCCCCTACACGAGAAGTACATGTGATTGACATATTTCAAAATTCCCTATTAAAATCTAAAAATATATATTCAAAGGGATAAAAGTAACATCAGCTTTTTTCTCATTCCGTTTTGTGTCGTTCTGTGTTGTGCTCGTCGCTTAAACTTGTGCATAATGCCTGCTTCCCGTGGTGCAATAAAAAAATGCAAAGTGTAATCCATGTTTTCAAAACTACCTTCTGCTTTCAACAAATAATAATGTTTATATAATATAACTATTAATTTTAATCCAAATTAATTTCTTAACTTTCAATTTCAGTTAGCACATAGTAATTTAATTCTAAAAATATTCTCTTATTTCTTGATCTATTCCACTTGTTCTAGTTAATTAATTCGCCATAAACTGTATAAAATTACTGAATCGGCTAAAAGCCAACAGATTCCCTCACTCCGAGTAAAAGGATGAAAATTGCTGTACTAAACAAAATATTTTTTGAAAGATTCCTGTGTTTCTCTAGTCTGAGTAAGCGTGTGTCGGTTAAATCCCCATCGAAATCTGGTTGTATATAAGCATTATGAAAAAATATTTTCCCTATCAAAATTTTATGGTATTTAAGGCAGAGATAATGATTTCCCTCCCTCTCTTTACGCTTCTGCTTTTATGCCGCAATGTGGGCGGATACCGTTTGATCGAGCTCCTTTAAATAAATCGTAATCACCAGGGATGGAAATAAAAAAAATTAAAAAATTCAAAGTGTTATCTCTATCTTCGAAATCACCTTCTGCTTACAACAAATAATAATTATTTGCCACACATATATATAAATAATATAAACATTATATGATGATCGAAAATCAATACAAGTCATGTATATGCAAGCGGAAAGCTACAGATTTTGCAATAGGAATTATGCGCGTAAAATACGTGTTTAATTGTTGAGGACTCAGTATAAATCAAAATTGGAAGTTTTTTGTCTACGTTCATCGTCATTCTCTCTCTAATCCCGCTCATTAAGTATTTTAGAAACTGCCTAAAAGCATTTTTATGTAGAGAGCTGTGAACTGAATGGTAGCTGCCGAAAGAATGCACAGCTAGCAGTTGATGTTACTTGCGGTTTAATGAATGGAAGGGATTGGACAGATTCTTTTGTTAATATGTTGACTAGATAGCACATGCACATCAAAATCAAGTTCTAAGAAAGCCTCTTTGAGTTCGATTAAGGGGGCCACGGTGGCTAGGTGGTAAGGTTTCGGCTTGTGAGCCATAGGGTTTAAGATTTGAGACTGGATTCCTCCGGAGAATCGTCTTTTAAGGGGTTCTACTTCACATTAAATCCATCAGGACCAAAAGTCATTCCGCTGATGTGGTGTGTAGAGGGGAATGCCACCTCAAATTTCGTCCTCGTCTTCTGACCACAGTTCAAAATTACGAGGTCCGTCCCAAAAATAGCTTAAGTGTTGCTTCACAACGGGATGTTGATCTAACTAAACTAAACTTGAGTCCTATTAAGATCTATTGACCATGCCAAATGACAACCTGGAAATGTGTACGAGAATTCTGACATTTTTAAGTTACGTGAAGTCATGCGTCACCATTGTGTATCTTGTGTTATTCCTGGTGGTTGTGATTTCGAGAGCCTACAGCAGGAAATTAATCTATAAAATATTTGTATTAGTTCTACTTTTCTGTATCATTCCAGCTATACTTCATTGGGCTATTTTCAATTACACTTTACAAAATCGGCTTATTTCGAATTCGTTTATCCACCTTTATTTTTCCGCATATTTTTTGAGACCCTTACTAATTGAAGAAATCTTATTTCACTTATTAAAAGTCATATTTTGTGTGATAAAAATTTAAATTTAAAAAAGAATATTGATGAATTTTGTGGATATATTTCTAAATTACTCTGGATATTTAGGAATACATATTACATAATTTAGTAGTGTTGCAATCTTCAGAAATCTTAAGGTTACCTAAAACTTTACTGTTTATACATTCTTAATTTTGAAATAAATTGTTGTTGTGTCAAATGGCACTTGTCATGGACAAGCCCGCCGCTGAACCCAGCAGCAGATTTAAGCCGAATGAAGCGTCTCTTGTATTTGAGTAGCGCCAACTAGGGCCAAGAGTACGACTTTGCTACCCATTCAACACATTCGCTTGCACAACCCCTTTTTTACAGGGGGGCACATTCACACATCTCACAGATAGCACACAGAAGAACAACCATGCCCGAAACGGGACTCGAACCCGGGACCTCCAGAAAACGAGGAAAACGCGCTACCTCTGTGCCAGCAAGCCGGCTTGAAATAAGTGAAATTATGTATGAAATAAGGAAAGAAAATTTATTGCAATTTGCAAAAAAATCCTAACTCAAGATTTTGATGAATAACCAAGCTTCAGAACCCCTCATGTCCAAAATATATTTTTTTAGGATGTAATCTGTATGTCTGTTAATACGATAGCTTAATAACAACTTAAGCTTGACGTATGAAATTCGATATATTTGTTTTCAGATTTCTATTAAATTTAGAACGAAATCCTTTCACATGGAATCTCGCTCAGTTTTCCTTCGAAAATCAGTTAAAACAATAACAACAAAACGATGAGAGCTAATTGGATGAAAACCGATGTACACATTAACCATCTACAGTGTAAAATATTATCAAATGTTGAATTTAATCCATGGTTTATTGATCAGTACTTTCCCTGGCATATAAACGAGATATTTCAAAAATTGAATGATTTAACTTTATGAAATTTCGTTTGCTGTTCTGCGACTACATTGATAGTTAGGATCTAATTTCGGTTAAAAGAAATCGGTATTACAAGGAGATTGTACGGGGAGCCGGCTTATTGGCACAGAGGTAGCGCGTCTGCCTCGTGTTCTGGAGGTCCCGGGTTCGAGTCCCGGTTCGGGCATGGTTGTTCCTTTGTGTGATGTGTGAATGTGCCCCCCTGTAAAAAGAGGCTGTGCAAGCGTATGTGTGTGTGTTTCATCTTCATATGAGCTAGAAGGCAGATTTCTGCCCTCAGGTGCTCAGGGGTTCATACCCTCAGAAGCTACTGCACCCCTCTTTCCGCGGTAAAGCGGACACGACATCATCATCATCATTGTACGGGGATGAAATCTGAATTCGGGATGAGATTTAGTATTATGATAGTATATATTTTATATTATGATAGTATATATTTTCATGAATGAGCATTGAGAATGTTCATTCATAAAAATATTAAAACAAAATGGTCAGGCAGTTTCGTTAAAATGGTCCTCAATTTTTTGGTAAAGCTTATAGGCTAATAACTTGACTCTCGTAAGACTGATTCCAATGACGTGGTTGTCTAGATAACCGTCTCGTATGCGGAAAAGTCAGTGGTTCGACCGCCCAAGGGTTTTTCCTTTTTTAATAACTCTTATTAAATTAAAAATTTACAAATACTTTTAATTGATATGTTTTATACTTTTTATCGAAAATAAATATTTATTATCGAGGTACATAATAATAAAATTTAAATTTTTAAAAATTATAAATACAAATGCGATTTTTTTGGAAAAATAAATTTTTTAAATTAATTATTTTCAGATAGTTTTAATTAATATACTAATTATTTTTATGAGAATAAATGCTTATTATTTTAATAAATTATTATTTAATGTTTGAAAGAAAAATAATTTAAAACGTAAAATTAATGGCTAAAGATAATTTAACTTATTTACATCATTTTCAAACAATGAATTTTCATATTCTTGAAAGTTAATTATAATAAATTATTAATTCTAACTAACTGAAACTATATTTATATTAATAATTGAAGGGAACATCAGATGTTGGTTAAATATGTAAGCAAACGGTCTCAACTGCAGTAATTAAAAGAAATAGTAGACAGCAGGTGTTAATTTATTAAATGCGTAGGCAGATGGTTCAAAGCTTATTCAAATTTCTCTCTATTTAATCGAACATGATCACGAAAGAAATTCCCAATAAGATAGAATAAAAATTCAATCAATTGTACACCATCAATTGTTATCACCAGTTTTTAATAAGATGATAAGGTATGCATGGTACGTAGCCCAACTTTCTGATGAAAGAAAGATATTTTTAAATGTAAATGAAGTTTGTTTTCCCTCTAGATCTCTTAAAGAAACTTTCAATTGTGGACAATCATCATTTATCAGTTGCGCAAGATGTCGAAATATATTTTGTTTCCAATGTTTTTACTATTATTGTCATTCTGGTTCTTGTTTATAATCAAAAATAAATGTATATAGGATAATTTTTTTTTAAATATTGAATAGTTTTTTAAAAATGTGAGTGTTTATAATTAATATTTATCACCATTTATGTCATATTTATTACTATTTTTTTTAAATATTAAAAGAATAAACATTTATACTTACATAAAAATAAGTAGGATATTAATTAAAACTATCTGTAAATAGTTAATTTTAAATAATTTAATTTTTTAAAAAAATTGCATCTATTTATAATTTTTTATTATTATTATGTATTTCGATCATAAATACTTATTTTTGGTAAAGAAATTAAAACATATCAATTAAAAGTATTTCATTTTTAATTAAATAAGGATTATTAAAAAAGGAAAAAAAATTCCCAACCAGGTTGGAGCCCCTGACCTTCCGCATACGAGAGGGTTGCCTAGACCACCACACCATAGGGATCATTAGAAAGTGAGTCAAGTTATCAGTATATAAGCTTTAACAAAAGTTTGAGGAACATTTTCTTGAAATTAATTGGCCATTGCTTTTTAATATTTTCACGAGTAATATCATTATACTAAATCGCATCCCGAACTCGGATTTCGGTTAAAATGGTCATTAGTGTGCCCCCGAGTTTGTCGCCAATATGGCAACCCAATACAAAGCTCTTGTAGTAACCCTTATGATGTTTTGTTTACTTCTTTCTACAATGGTTGAGTTGTACATGAGCTTCAACTATTTTCATGAAAATATAAATTAAAAATAATATCAATTAAATATTTTATTTTTGATCTGTATTATAATTAAGATTTTTTTGTATAGTTAATAAGAAGTTTCAA
This sequence comes from Argiope argentata, assembly GCA_026289955.1. Taxonomy (NCBI): domain Eukaryota; kingdom Metazoa; phylum Arthropoda; class Arachnida; order Araneae; family Araneidae; genus Argiope; species Argiope argentata. Next base: position 2,387,499 of record JAOUZG010037017.1, read on the forward strand.
TTATATTTTTAATGCGAATATAAAATATTTATTCCTTTACTCATTTTAATTGTCAGTATGCGATTTCACAAAATCGTCTGGTTTCTTTCTTTAAAAACCGTCTGCAATAGAATTATTCGCATTTCTCGTCATTCTTTCAAAGCTCTATCGTTTGTTTTCTTCGCTAGTTATTTTTTCGGCAATTATTCAAGAGTGGATGACAGGTGAATGGGATGGAAAAAAACATTTCGAACCTGATAAATGGATGAAGGGTGATTGGAATATTTTTTTACAACAAATTAAATACTTCAAGTTTGTACTTTATGTCTTTAAAATTTCCTCTTAAATCCATTCTTTTTGTATCTTTGTCTTTCTGAATTATTTATTATTTACTGTTCATGTTATCCGCACATTCCTTATGTTCAATGTGCTAGCGAAGCTACTAGTTCCCCGCTCCCGGGCATAGCGAAGCCGTAGGATGTTTTTTTAAGTTAAAAAATTCTGCCCGGTGCCTTCAACAGATGCCGGGCATCTGTTGAAGGCACCGGGCCTGAAAAATAATAATAAAAAGACAATGCTTATCGATTTAAAAAAAATCATCATTATATTGCGAAAAGTCGTAACCGTCACTAACTCTTAAGAGTGTTTGTTTACAGTGTTCGCCATCTTTATTGGCGACTTGGCATCCTTGGCGCGGCAAGGGGCACACTATAAGTAACCTTTACCCGGATTTCAACCCCGTGTTCTCTGCTTGCTATAAAATGTGTCCAAAAATACACATTGGGGTTCCTGGCACTTATTTATAAACCGCACCCCAGTAATTAATCACGAAATATTACAGCTAATGGGCTGTCCCTTGATTATTGTTTTTGTTACTTATGGCACTTAACAAGCCCGCTGAAGAATAGTCAGTAATTTAAGCACTTAATTATTATGTGCACTTCATAATGTAAAAATATTCCTATTTGTAATCATAAGAGAAATTTAGATAAGATCACTTTCCCATTTTCTATAGATGACTTAAACACAGAATTGTTAACTAGGTGGAAGAGCCTTTCAACAGAGACTGCGGCAATAAATCCGATTTGCTAGAGGATGGGTATTGAACAGCAAATAGGTTACAAAAGAGACGAAATTGAAACACAGACTCATAAACGAGATTTATTTGCATAACAACACTTAGTGTAATGATATATTATATGTATATATACATTTACACATATACGTATATACAAATAGCAGAACATATAGAGGATGGGACATTGCATGGAATCACACGTAGTAAAAAGGATACAACATCTATAGCGAATGGATTGTCATCGTTCACAGTATACAAACAGTAGATGATTAGTACTACTACCAGTAATCTCCTTGTGTTAACAGCGACTGGCGGTCACATGGTTTCAGCAGTTCCAACGGGGAGGGGAACAAACTTAGTTTGCGTTCGATTCGAGACAAGCATTGACTGTAGACTGAAACAAAATTACATCAAAGGAAAATATAGCTGAAATCTTTATACTAAGCCAGAAGGTAATCAGACATTTTGAATGATGCACGTGACATTGCGAGAGACAAAAAACAATACAAAGAATTTTCCAACATATTGTCAATGTAATATTTTTTTAAGATTCATAATTATTTGGCAAGCTTTTTTCTGATATCTGATATCAATAAAAATATTAAAACAGGAATTTTAAGAGATTTTATTGTGTGAAAATTGTAAATCATTATTCTTTCTTCAAACAATCAAAATTTGTGATTAAAAATAATTTAAATCGTTGCTAACTATATAATTTTTCCACTCATTAGGTGCAGTCATAATATTGAAATCAGCTCACAATCCCCCTCCAAATTAACTAACTTTCCTATTAACTATCAAGACAATTATATTTCCATTCTAGAATTAATAACACAAACGTTACGGTACATTTTTCAATATTCCATTATTTTACACCAACAAAAATTATTTATCAGCTAATATTACGAATAAAATATTTAAAAAATTTAGCAATGTCGCGTTCATCATCCAAAATGTTAGAGTGAATCTTCCATAGTATAAAGACAAACGAAAAAGCATTAGTGGTGAAAGCTGGGAAAGAAAAATTGAGTAATATCATCCAAAGCTCGCACTAAATCAATTGGAACCGCCTAAATCATGTGATGACATACTAGAAATGAGAAAACTGAAATCTATATACCAAACACAAGTAGTTACAATAAAGTGCGATTCTATTTTGGCTTTTGGTAACATTTTGGCACAATATCATGAATTATTGCATGGTTCCAACAAGTCAAAATTACTTAAAACTCTCTTTTCAAATAAATGAGAGCTAAACATGTATTCAAATAACACAGAAATATCAAAGAAATGTTTAAATATAAGGCTGACAATATGACTAGGAAAACACTGACAATTATATAGGAAATATAATTTTAGGAAAATTAATTCTTAAAGGCATCCTAAAGGCTAAATACTTCTTCAGAATTTTGGAATATTCTTTAGTAAGTACATACAAAAAAGGTACAAAAAAAAGAAATATAAAATAAGAATCAATGATTAAACTTTCCATAAATGCTTTTGAAAATTATTGCGTACTATCAAGCTACAAAGTAGCTTTGGAAATTTTCTATTTCCTCTTTGTAATGAACTAAAAAATAGGGCTATGCTTTAAATTAATTTTAAAAAAAAAGCGCGATGCTTCATTCTGTACTTGCTCAAAAGACAAATTAAAACCACGCTGTTTTCCCTTTTCGCTAATATTCTAAACCCTAAAATGAAATAGAGCAAAAAATTTAGTTGTTTTTGTTTTTAAAATCCGCCAAGCTCATACCATAATGAATTTGATGTAGGTAAATATACTTTTTAACAACTCGAATTCTTTCATATTTCGAGGTATTTTGCTTGAATTTATAAAAATACCATTCATTTATAATTTCATGAGACAGGGAGAAGTGGAAGAATTGCTGTACCGTTAGATGTAAAATAAACCTCATTGCTTGGAAAAATGCTCATGAATTAAGCCAAAAATATCACCTAACATAAACACGGCTTTTACTAGTTACATATGCTTTACATTACGTCGAAATTACAGATACATCTTGCCACTACTCGTGCATTTACAGCATTACTTGCTGTCAAGGTGGAAAACAAAGTATTAACATCTTATAAGCGAACAGTTATATTGATTATCTTTTTTTTTTTTATCAAAACTGGTCCTTAACAATTATTCCAAAAGACATCCACAACACATAAATGAACTAGTAACTAGACCAGTGTTATCACATGGAAAATATAACAAAGAAAAGCTAACACAAAGAGCCCAGAAAAATACGTTTTATATAACTAAACAGACATATGTGGTGAGTGCAGTAGATTATTTAGTTAGTGATACATATACCGTTGAATTATTGAACCAATAGGTGAGTGGAAAAGGAATTAATAACGTCTTTTTATGAAGGTTTCATTCCTAAATAAATCTTTTCTAAAATTTATACTGCAGAATTTCAAAGCTTCATTTTGAAACATTTTAAATAGAATTTTACGTAGAATTGTAAAGATTTAAAACTTTAAACGTTCATTGAAATCTTCGACAAATTCAGTCAGATATAAATCAGGTTTCATAAAATCATATTTTTCTGAGAATTTTTGATTAAATTTCAAATATTTTTTTATATCGTCGCCAATAGTCTGCCAAATGAACTTTTAAAGTGATAACTCGACAAGCGATTTCATCGCCAAGATTAGTATTGCAACTTCAACTCATTCTGCGTTTTCATATTTAAACTAATTACGTAATATTTTTCATTCAAAACAAGTGTTTTAAAATAACATTAAATTTTATAGCGGTTATTTTTTATTTCATTTCTGCCACATAAATTTAATAATCAGAACTTTTACAAAAAGAATACAAAAAAATTATATTTAATGAACGATTATGTATAGAAATGTCAGACTTTTAAATGATATTTTCTTTATAAAGAGTGATTGATTTCATTTTTCCAAAGTCAATTAACTTAATGCATAAAGTTAGTCGATACCTAATTTCCGATTCGTAATATTTTTGATATTTTCTATTTTTTGCCGAAAAATTGTGCACATTTTTCAAGACTATCTCAAACCTCATGCAAGACGTTTTTAACTCCAAAAATACATTTTGGGGAGACATCGAATAGAATGAGAAAGTTTTCTAACAATTACACATCAGCACTCGAAAAAAATAACCGGGCTTAACTTCGTAGAAAAATTTCGTTGTTATTGTTCACTAAGACAGAAAAATTTGCAAAACAGTCAATTTTAATATTAATCATCCGCATATTTTGGCGGTATTTACAAGATGTACAACTCGACTGGAATGCTTTGATTCCCCCAAACACCGTGCAGACAAAGAAGAGAACAAAAAAGTAGTTTTCACATACAAATTAAAAAAGAAACCCCACAAACTTCAGCTAATCTAATACTTTGTACTACTGAAAATGGTATATTGCATTTCAACAGTTTTACTTAAAGCTATAAATGTGTAGGAAAAAGGGTACAGATCTAAAATTATTTAATAAAAAAAACTGATAACTTATTTGGATGAAAAATTGTAAAAACGATTGAATACATTGGTTACATGAACCAACAGGAAGAAGTCTAATTTAATAATTGATGTAATAATTTTCGAATACTGCATTCAGTACATTTTTATTGGATCAAAATTGTTTCAAGTTATTTGTTTATAGCAGATGTCTTCATAAATACAGGAATATTATCAAATGTTCGCCCTGCATTCGGCAACATTTAAGCCTGAAGATAAGACTGCTGTGTATTCCTTTATAAAATGACTTGATTTTATTTAAAAATAAACTGCAATTCAATTTTATTGAACTTAATGATTAAAATCGTACTAACGAAATATTTTCATTGTTTTAAACAGCATGATATACTGCGTTTAAGAATTTAAGTTTTTATTCTATTGCCATTACCTTTTTAGAAGTCGAATGCATATTTAGATTTAACACTCTATAGAATTCTTTTGTTATAATTAATATTTTCCTTGTGTTAATAGGGATTTCCTTAATTTTTAATAAATAAAATATTGAAGACGAAAAAAATATTGCGTTCATTAAATTTTTAAAATCCGTCCAAATCGAATAAAAGAATATGTATACAAGATTCATTCTACTAGAAAATGTTATTTTAATATTAACTAGCATACGAATATTAATTTAAATATATAAATAATTATATATAATAATTGTAAATGAATATTTTGCTCCCAGAAAAATAGACAATTAAAGGCATTCTGCAAAAAGCTCAAAATAAAAGACAGAAATCTGAAAATAAAGGATTTTTTGTTATGTTCTAAACATCAAATATAACTAATATTTTTCTAATACATCGAAAATGTTTTAGTGCTTTTTCTATAGAAATATTCATTACTTAAAACTACTTTCAAACCATTCAAGTATCCTTTTATGATGAATCTGTATTGAATATTATTTAATATAATTTGTAAGATGATTTTTTACAACAAATATCACTATTTGTTTTATTCATATTGATAAAGAAATATACAAAAGAAGCATTTTAAAATAACAAACACGAATATATTTTAAATATAAAAATTAAAAACAAGGAAATAATCTTCAAAAAGTAATTTAGATGCTACTAAATATATGATATTAAAATAATAAGATATTAATGAAAAAAGTATTTACAGAAAACTTCGCCAAACATTATATATAGACATATATAATCTCACCAAAATGGCATTGTAAAATCTAGTAAGAATTGTATTTCAAAACTCAGCACTAATATTAACTATTAAGATGATGTAATGTTGAATAAGAATGTAGTCAAACTGTTCACTTAAATATCAAGTGGAGTCAGAAAATTATTTTGAAATAGGATAATATAGTAACCTTTTCGACATGATTCAAACCTTAATGTCCCGTGAAAAAGATATTCTTTAAAATTCTAGAACTCGATACGACAAAAATGATCACCAAAAAATCTTAACATCTTTTCTTAACATCTGTGAAGAAAGAAATGCCAAAACTGATTGATTAATATGAAATCGTTTCGAGTTATAGATTTTGACACAACTCTTCTGTGATTCATTTATTAATCAAACTGTTATTTTCTAATTCACAAAAATATAATTCTCAAATTTGCATTGGTGTTGATTTTTAACGCCAATGAAATCCTTTCATATATCGTATCACAAATTCTAATCTCTTTTCGTATTTTCAGTTTTGAAAGGAAGCTTTACAGAATATGTAAAAATCACATTTTGCATGTTTTGTATTTACAAGTTTGCAGGAACATCCAAAATATTAAAACATTAATTTATTACAAACTTTTATTTATTGATAATTTTTACACAATTTGAAACACACGATCTAGCTCAGAACTTCTCAAATATTCCAACTGTTTTGACCGAATGAAGCAACAAAAAACTTGAATCGTAAATTTTCTTTTTTCAAAAGATACGAAGTTTATGTGAAACCTTCAAAGACATTTTTAAAGTAAAATTTACTATAAATCGCTTCCATGAAACTAATTGTTATGTCATACATATTTTCTGACTCAAATTCTAGTTATTGATGATTTAAAAAGAGGTATTCAGAAGAATTGGAAAAGTTATTTCTTTACCAAAATTATTTTAATACATTGAATACAGTCAAATCGGAATCTTTTATTCAAAAATAGTTCTACACTCTATACATAGAGTTTAAATTTCATCAAGTTTGCTCCATCTAATCTTTATACGTTTTCAAAAATAAAATAAAAATATTGAAACAAAAAACAAACATATATGAATGAAATGCTGAGACAGTGAAATTTAAATACTACGAAGATATCTCGAATCCAAAAAGAACATTAATTCGTCCTTGATGTAAATTTTTTGCGGTAAATAAGTATGTAAAAATTTCTTATTTAATCGTACCATTTCTTTTTTTAAAAAAATAAATGGTTAGTTAATATAAAAATTATATCAAGAAATTCTTTTGTTTATCCAATGTTCATGTTTTTATTAGTCAGTTTTTGAAAATAAAAATCAAGAAAAAATACTTTTTATCCGTAAATGATTCTTTAATGTTGAAAGTTTGAGAACCTCTGTTCTAGATCAAATTAGAGGATGAATTAGATTCAAAGCAACATCATTATCTTCCACCATACCCATAGCATTAAAGGAACTATACTGTTTTATTTAATCATACTATGTTTCTTCCATTATATACATAATATATAAATTCGTTTGGTAATGTACAGTATAAATAACCAATTTTTTATGGATATCACAGAATAATTTTTGCACATTTGGATACAGAACCAATTGTTTTGCCGTCTCTCAGATATTTTTTCGACCCTTCTAATATAAGTCTAAATATGTTAACCAGAGTGAGTCATACATTGGCAATACATGGATTCACATTAAACATTGAGCTGCAGTGATGAAACACGAAATGCATTGAAGTCCAAAGAGATTATTCTAAACATAAACGTAGAAGCTTCAGGGAAGCTTAGTGAGAAGTCAGTGTTTGGTCTTTGTACAGAATGTTTAGGCGTTTCTACTTTCTTTTCACTTCGTCTGTTGGCAACATCCAGCGTTTTACCAATAGGAAGGGATCTAGCAGCTTTATTTCACAATAAATATGAGCGTTTTATCATTAATAACAATTTAAATAAAGAAATACAGATTTGAAAACAATGCCAATTATTTTCAGGGATAAAAGACTTCGAAATCGTTAATAAATACAATAATATTTTCACATAGGTAATTCTTAATAAATTATTAATCCTGTCCAGTTTGTTGAAGAAAGTTTGAGTAATTTATTTCTTTAAATAGAAAATGTTTCTTTTTTGCAATCAAAAATTCAACATTGTTATGTTTAGTGTCTTAAACATTATAATTGCGATAAATTACTAAATAATACAAATTACGAAATATAAATGTTTACAATCAAAACAAGGTTATTAAAAAGATTCTCTCTAAAAGATTTGTTATGAGATTTTATAAATAAGTATTCAGATTTAATAGTTCAAATTAAAATCTATTTTAGTACGAAAATAAAGTCTTCATTATCGGAATATTTTTTCTTTATTTTATAAAAAAATCTCTGCCAAAATCAAAGTTGTAAATATTTTGTGAAGTTAACTTAATTAATAAATATAATATTTTAAAACTGAATATCAATTAAAATTTGTTTCAGTTTAGCATCAGAATCAAAATAAAGACTAACTTTTCAGACAATTAAATGTTGTGTAAATATGCGCTATGCATAATTGGACCAAATTTATACATGCAAATAAATTTAAAAAGTTTTAAAATATAGCATCTGTATATTTTTTGAAAGAAGAATAAATGACATTAAAAACGATAAATATTTTAGCATAGGAATTTTAACTTGTGTTCGATTCCTCAAATTATGTGATAACTATCTCCAAAATATTAGATTTGAAATGTATTTTGTTTTAATGAAGTGATTATTTTTAGAAAGAATTTGAATTAAAAGCATTGGTAAGGCTTTTGTTTTTACAAGAGTATTTCTTACTCATGAATTTGAATTCGTTGCATATAACATTGCATATATAGATATCAACAGAACACAATTGGTGAATTATAGAAACATCTTATCCAGTTGAACCAAGCCCACATTCTAAACAACAAACGAGTACGGGAAAGCTAATTAATTCCCAATACTGTCAAGCAGCTGCAAAATCCCGTTACCAATGTTGCCAAACCTTTCTTGAAGGCCAAATTTGAGTCCTAGAAGGAAGTTAAAAAGTAGGTGAGGTAAATGTCCACTAGATATTTTCTGGCTCTCAATGGCCTCAGTGGCCGTGCGCTCAATCCCCACAGGATGACGATGAGTTAAACAATAAGATCCAAGAATAAAACGTCCGTTCTTCACAAACAGGCCGTCTACTCTTCTGCCAATTCAATTAGTCACTTCCTTTGGAACACCTGCGGAAGAAAAATCCGAACATTTTCATGATTAATAAACAAAGGCTTATTTAACAAAGCAAGACTTTTGAGCAGGTACTACTAAATTGATAATGATGTAGATATTAGGAAAATTATTTAAAAGAAAAGTGCATCATGGTTGGCTATATGCACATATCATGTTAAACATTTTGGAGTTCTTTGGCATAGTTGGACACCATTTTTAATGTTGACATTTAAAATACACCTAAACATAAGAAGCATTTACAAAATATATTAGTTGAGAATTCAATATTCTACATTAAGAGTTTTCAACCTTATTGAATAACATTAGTAATATATATATATATATATATATATATATATATATATATATATTATAATAAAAATGGAGCTCGAAATGCGTTGCTAAGCGCAAAACTGGAGAACGGCTCGACCGATTCGGCTAATTTTTTGTTTAATAGTTTCGTTAAGAAACGAGGATGGTTCTTATGAAAGAAAAAATTAAAAAACTGCGAGGAAAATAGTTAAAACGACACTTTTCTAACTTTCCCGCCAAAAATCTGCATTTCCTTCCCCCACGCCAACTGAGTGAGATAGCAGGAAGTAATAAATTATGATTTGTTTAGAAAGAAATACGCGAAGTCAGTTGGTTTTCATTCATAGATAACGGGATGTTTAAAAAAGAAACAAAATAGCTGCTTTTATTATTAGTCTGTATGAATATTTAATCTATGCCTGCTCAAAATAAAATTTCGGCACGGAAGAAAAAAAAAGAATAACAAAGTGAAAATAGGGTTTGTAGAAACAAAATTAGTGAAGAAAAAAAGGATAGAAAAAAAAAAAGAAAAGAAGGATGTGTGTGTATCAATATTATTTCCTCTGTGCGCGGCATTTTCCGAGCTTTTCTTAAACTTTCGCATCTCTTAAAAACCAATTGTCTTTATTGTTTAGTGTGTTTACATTTATGAAAATTTGAATCTCAATATTCTATGAAAATGTAGAATTTTAGACCTTTCCCTCCACCATTTAAGTAAAATATCAATTCCGGGGCAATCATTGCTCGGATACAAAGAGAAAGATGAATAGCACAATGAACAGAACATCTGAAGAAAATAATACTAAATAATACTCTAAATGAATTATATGATTATCAAAATTTGTTTGGTTTAAAAATATTTTGATGAAAAACCTGTTATGAGACACAGCTAAATAAAATATTATATGAAAATTTTAGCGAGCATTAATACTGGCGAACCGACTGGTCGCCAAGGGCGGCTAGTATATATATATATATGTAGGATACTCCACGGAGCTATTTTGTTTAATCATCATTTGTGCTTTCATTTTTACTTTTATCAACATCCGATTGTAGACATAATTCAAAGCGAGAATTGTAAAAGATTAGATCATTTCACAAAGAACGATAATTTTAATTAATACAACATTTCTAGAACAACGCCATCTATCGAGTTTTGGAAGCACTGTCACAATTAATATTCAGGCAGAGGTCTACAAAACACCGTACGATAAAGACGTTTCGCGCGTTAGCTACACGGTAAGGTATTTTCAGGTACATATTGTCCATTTTTTATTTCTAACGTCCAACTAGGGGGGGGGGGAATAATCTAACTTTCTGTTTCTTTAATATCTACATGTTTAAATCCATTAAATATTTCCCTGTAAATACTTCTCTCTGTAAATTTTCCAGAAGTCTCTTCATTATTCGTTTGCATTATATTAATCTTAGTTTAGAAATTGAACCCGTAAATATTTTTTAAAAAAGCCTAGACAGCTCGTCATAAAAGCCCCCGCTATCAGAAGAATCTAATATTTTTTGGAAGATTTGGTTCGACTCCCAAATGCATTTTCATGTAAGTATATCTTGGTTAAAATTCGCTGAATGCTAAATGAATATTCATAGTCAAAGAATAAAAAAATCTTAATTTATATTATTCTAGAATACACATAAATAAAAAAACGCATTATAATCCTATATAACCTCTGCAGTAAAGTGAATAATAATACATTATAGGAAATAAACTTGTTAATGATGAAAATACATTGAACTGAACCTGTTTCATTACTATTAATTACAACAAGCATGGATTAATATACATGAATTTAAAGCATATCTAAGATTAAAATTGTAAACGTTTCCTACATTTTTAATTACTACCATAAAAATACTAAATAGTAAAAGTATGATTTCTTGCAAAGATAAAAGTTATTTTTTCCTTTATTGAAAATTTATAATATCTTCTTTTGAACTAAAAATTTCACAAGTTACTTTTCTTAAACACTATTTCATGACAATCGTTGAACGAGTTTCTCGTTCGAAGAACTCCTTTTATTGAAGAACTCGTTCAACATTATGAATTTAGCTCAGTATTATTTCTTATGTATAAAGTGGCATCAATGCTACAATGAAAACTTGAAATTAGTCAGAATGTGAATTAACTAGGGAAAAATGTGTTTTAACTGACAGTACTAGGAAAAGCTCGCTTTATTCCTGTTTTGACCGATTTGCTAGACAATATAATTTTATCCAAAATTATTATATTAAACTATACCTACTAATACAGTGTTTAAGGAAAGACACTATCATCGAAGAAAAATACTTTACTTAAATTTTGTTTAATACAGTATACCATTATTAAAAATTACTTATTTCGACATGATAAACTGCTGCGACCCTAAGAATTGCAAAGAGAATAATTTTTATACTGAAACAACTCTTTGAAGAAAGTTATTAGTTATAGTTTTAAAAAGCTATCCTTCGATATTCTATTTCATAAAGTTCGTTAAAAATGAAAGTTATTAATTTCGGGGCATTTTATTATCAAATTATTTATTAACTATTTAAGGAACTAAATTCTAAGGTCTAAATTAAGAGATTTAATCTGAACGAATTTTATGGCATATATTCATATTATGCTGAGGTAAGATATCAATTCCATATGTCATTTTTGAAAATTAAATCTTTTATAACGCTAACATGAAAATATTATAGACAAATTAGAAAATTTTAAATTGGGGCAAGTCTTTCTAGCTTCTATTAAGGATACCAGGGATCTTCAAAATGACTTTTTGGCAATTTTCACCTTAGCAATTCGAAATTTTACAGGCATTAAGAGTAACACTAGAGATGACACACAAAATTTTAAAGCATTATATTAATTTATTTATGAATTAGAGGGGGTTATTATAATACAGTAGTAACGATAATGAAAAATGTTACAGGCGCTCCGAACTAGTTCGAAAGCGCTCCCATTTTTATTATTACTTACTCTAACACTTTTGGAACAAAAGTTGGGATGAATCTTGAAGTTTGAGTGCGAAATATCAAAATTAACCAATGTATACCTCATAACTATTTAAACATTTTTTAAAAAAAAATCAGTAATTTTAAGTTATTATATTGGTTAATTTTGATATTTCGTACTCAAACTTCAAGATTCATCCCAACTTTTGTTCCAAAAGTGTTAGAGTAAGTAATAATAAAAATGGGAGCGCTTTCGAATAAATTTGGAGCACCTGGAACATTTTTCATTAATGTTACTTATCGCTTCTATTGTATTATAATACCCCCCTAATTCATAAATAAATTAATATAATGCTTTAAAATTTTGTGTGTTATCTTCTATAGGTTACTCTTATTGCCAGTAAAATTTGCCAAAAATCATTTTTAAGGTCCCTTGGTCTCCTTAACCAATATTTGCAAGTAAAATAGGTGAATAGCTGTAAAAAAATTATGCTGTCGCCTCCAGAAGAAAAGAGTAGACGTACCTCATAACTTAGTGCTTTCGACAGCATCTGGAGTTGTCGTCAGAAAGAGAGTCTTCTCCAACTTGCTGCACTTATCCTCGTACTCTGCTCGAAGCCTCTCCAAAGCCTGCACAAAAGAAACCCCTAGTCAGGCACATCCGTATAGGAGGGAGGAGTGGGTTACAAGTCTTTTTTCATTATATTTATGTCAATGTGCAATAACATAAACAGCAATTTTCAATATGTGGGTTCAAGCTAGAGGTTTTTATAAAATTCATCGAGAGATTCAAAATAAAATGAAAAAAATATATATATTCTTTAACTTTTGAAAGATATTTGATAATAAATAAAACAAAGATTGGATTTTTGATCACAATATAGAACCCACATGTGAGTGAAAAAAGGGATTTGAAAACAAACTTAGAAGGACAAGCTATTTTTTGCAATAATGATGGAGAAAAATGTTTTTCAAATGCACCATTAATTTTGGAATATTCCTATCATGAATATTGAGCGAATAAGCACAAGTACGTATAAATCAACAAAATGCACAATTGATATAGACCAGTGTTTCCAAACGTTTCTTGTGCCATGCCCCACTTTAACCATTCTCAAGTTTTCACGCCTCCTCCCTATGTAACATACATAATATTTAACCTTAAAAAATCGATTTTTTTCACTTAAGAAACATAAATGATGGATTCTAGGAATAAATCACTATGAAATTGTTAACAAGACACAGAAAGTAAAATTTCAAAACACATAATGAGACACTGAAATTCAAATGCCAAATAATTTTAATACTGATTTCTTTATATTAATTTATGTTTTTAATTTAGTGAGATCCTTATGTTCCATGCTTGCTGCACAGATATTTTATGTTAGGTTCCAATTTGGTTAGTTTAAGTCCCAAATCTCCAAGTTGTGTTATATCCAGCCGATTTCTTTTTTCTATCAGTAAATCGTTTATAGCACTAAATCCACATTCATCTAAAAATGAAGATGGAAACGGTAAAAATAGTTTTTTCGCGCATTTGTTTGAGTTTGGGTATCCGCGGCAGTTGTCTCGACGACGTCAAGCACCCAGTTGATATTTTGGCTCGTCAAACGAAATTATCGCTGATTATTATTTAAAAATGTGCTATTTTGTAAAATTTGGCACTGGTATATAGCGATGCATTTAAATAGCCCTGAGTGAAAGGGTTAAAGTTGTATCAAGTCAATTTTCAAATTGCCCCCCTGCGAGACGTCAGCACCCCCCCCCCTGTGGGGTGAGGACCCTACGTTGGGAAACACCTATTTAGACAGTATTACGATTATTACAGTAAATTGTTATCACTTATATCATATGTACCATACGATATAAACGGTAACAAAAAATGAAATACATTATATATAGAGAGAGTATATAAATTAATAACTTACATTTAGAAATAGATTTATATTATAATATCGAGTTCTGCAATAGAAATTGATGAAACCAATGAGAAGGAATCTTAGTTAATCGTAACAAAGTGATAACACCATCAAAGAATTGAAATGTTGTGCATTAGAAATATGAACATATCTTCTTGTTTCATTTTACAGATATACTAAACATAGATCTTGTTATTGATGTGACGGCGAAAATATTTGGATTGCAGATCAAACAACCTATTTTCCATTCTTCTAACATTCAGTGCCATTTATTGTTTACTCATATAAGTTACTTTCTCCCATTTTACAAAGAAATTAAAGGATCTCTTGTTGACTACAAATTATTAAGATCAATTATTTATAAATATTGTTCAGTAAAAAGCAATGATACGCTTTTTAATGCTGGTAATGTATTGCAGTTTAATACTGGAGTTTTTACGTTACTGTATTATATACGTGTCAATCATCAAGTGCTACTTTCGTTCATAGGATATTTTCGACCACTATTATTTTTCATTTTAACTGAAGCAGTTTTATTTTGATCGACATTCTTTGATAACTTGCTTCAATGTTGTATCAAAAAAGTAAAAAGGATTAGCAAATTCAAAGAAAAAACCGATTTTTCGAACTTCCCCAATCAATGTTGCTTGAAACGCACTAAAATGTTTTATTTTTCTTCCTGGACAGTTACTTCCTACAATGTTTGCCAGCTCTTTGGTGCTACTGATGCTTCTGCGTTTTCGACTCTTTGGTGATGTACTGCTCCTGATTAATACTTCCAGATTTCGGAAAAAATATTTAAACTCGGTGACCGATTGATGATGTAAATTCGTATGTTTCAGACAGAAACAATGTGTCGAGTAAGTATTATTTTTAATATTTTGGTCATTCGATAATATCGCCTTACTTTTAAAATAAATCTAGTATACATTGCATATATGTTGTATTTTTAGATCTAACGGTGGACATCCACTCAAAACTTGTAAAGCCTCATTAGATACTGTTGAATAACATTTGGTAATAGCTAATAGGGATTGACGTTGAATAGATATAAGTTTATTATTTACTTTGACTAAATTTCTGTACCATATTTCACATCCATAAGAAATAATCTTTTCAATAGCGTCCAGATAAAATTGTTTCATTATTTTAGGTTTTAGGCCCCAGGTAGGTCTAGTTATTCTTCTCAACTTCTCTTGAATTTTTATTACTTTATTTTGAACAATACCAAGGTGTGGCAAAAATGTAAGAGCTGGGTCAAAAGTAACTCCAAGATATTTTATATATTTAGATTATGATAATTTTTGATTGTACAGCTTTATACCAGGAAAATGCGTTACATCCTTTTTATATTTTATAATATTATAAACAGATTTTTATTAAATTGTAGATTAAAGTTGTTCGCCCACTTTTCCAGTTTATCCATGATTAGTTTACTTTTATTAGTGAATAAGTATGAGGCAGAAGCCTTCATGAGAATAATGATATCATCCGCATAAGCTTGCACTAAAACATTTGCATTCTCGTTAAATTCAATAATTAATTCGTTTATGACAAGAAGCCAAAGTAAGGATCCCAAACTAGAACCTTGTGGAATGCCCAGGTTGTATTTCCATTTCGGTCCATCCGTCAGTAAAACAGCTCTTTCAAAAAGAAAGTCATTCAATAAATTGTTTAAAGCCAACCTATGCCATACATCTATATTAATAAAAATGAAACTCGAAATGCGTTGCTAAGCGCAAAACTGGAGAACGGCGCGGCCGATTCGGCTAATTTTTTAAAAATATTTTCGTTAAGACACGAGGATGGTTCATATGGAGAGAAAAAATTAAAAAAATGCGTGTAAAATAGTTAAAAAGACACTTTTCTTACTTTCCCGCCAAAAATCTTCATTTCCTTCCCCCCAGATCAACTGAGTTAGATAGCAGGAAGTAATGAATTATGATTTGTTTAGAAAGAAATACGCGAAGTCAGTTGGTTTTCATTTATAGATAACGGGATGTAAAAAAAAGAAAGAAAATAATTGTTTTTATTATTAGACGTTATGAATATTAAATCTATGCCTGCTCGAAATAAAGTCTGGACTGGGAAGAAAAAAAGAATAACAAAGCAAAAAAAAAAGGTTTGTAAAAAGAAAAGTAGTGAAGAAAAAAAGGAGAGAAAAAAGAAAAGAAAAGAAGGGTGTGTGTGGGTCACCATTATTTCCTCTGTGCGCGGCATTTTTCCAAGCTGTTTTTAAACTTTCGCATCTCTTGAAAATCAATTGTGTCTATATTTGTTTAGTGTGTTTACATTTATGAAAATTTGAATCTCATTATTCTATAAAAACGTAGAATTTTAGACCTTTCCCTTCACCATTTAAGTAAAATATCAATTCCTGGACAATCATTGCTCGGATAGAAACAGAAAGATGAGTAGTACAGTGAACAGAACATCTGAAGAAAATAATATTATAAATGAATTATATGATTATCAAAATTTGTTTGGTTTAAAAATATTTTGGGTGAAAAACCTGTTATGAGACACAGCTACATAAAATATTATATGAACATTTTAGCGAGCATTAATACTGGCGAACCGACTGGTCGCCAAAGGCGGCTAGTTGTATATATAATAAATATTTTCAATCACTTAGAACATTTAATATAATCCTTCCACTGCAGCATTAATTTAAATGATACATTATACATTCAATTGAGAATATATTCAACATACGATTAAAAAATATTCCTTCAGTAGTACAGAAATGTTTATACAGGAACATTCGTTCAAATGATTATTTCAGAATAAACTTACGTGTTGTCGTTCCTCTTCAAACGAGCTTTTGATATTGGTGTGTTGCCGTTGAAGTTCGTTGAGTTTTTTGTCCAGCAAAGAACTGAACTGAAAAAGGCAAAAAACAATTGTTAGGCATTATTTCTTTTGATACTTTAAATTATTAAAAATCTACAAATGCCAATTAAGATATCTAAAATAATTATTAATTATATTGAAATGAACGTTATTTTTATGATAGTCTTGATATTTCCATTAACTAACAAGATTCATTATAATCAATTTGAAAGAATTAGAGAAGGGAAACAAATTAATTTTACGATTTTCAAGAACAATACCATGACTAATGTCGTGATTTTTTTCTTTAAATTTTTTTTTGATAAAACGTAACCATTGGATAATTTTGTAGAATTTTTTTAAATTTTATCTTTTTTAAAATACATCATAATTTAAAGTGAAGCCTTCACTAAATATTTTGAAAGCGCTAGATTAAAATCAACATTTTCCAAATGGTTGTAAACGTTTGCTTTTAGAATTAAAATTAAAAACAAAACATTTTGCAACAAAAACAGGATTGTTTTATTTAAAATAAGTATTTAACTAAAGGTTTTTTTCACCTCGACCTCAATTTTATAATACAAGTTACAATTACAGTCAAAAGTTTGATTATAACCAAAGGCGTCTCAAGTGTTGAATGAACTACAGCAATAGGCATCAAATATTGAAACGTAGTCACTATCTTTTGCATTAGACAAATGCACATCATCATGAAACATATTTCAGACAGTAATAAACTGTCTGGAATTATTTCCATACACTATTTGAAATTTTTACTTTTCCATTGACTTTTATCATTATGTCTTTTACAATAATGCTCTTGGCATAAGACGACCATAAAATAATCTTCATTGTTTTAGGATAATGAAAATAATGAAAGGAAAATCCAAAATTAATGAAAGGAATGAATCAAAATTTTAAAATACAGATTTTCAAAGGTATGAGGGCATAAATTCTGAAAAAGAAAAAAATGTACAGGAAATGTCTATGCAGTAACTGTAATCAGAAAAAGCCAACGAATTAAAAATATTATACAGGGTCCAATAAAATTTATTGATTTGTAAAAGATATTTTTAAGAATTTTATATTGAATTCGTTATTATATGGGCACATTTTAATCATTCAAGCATTCAATTTTCATTATCAATTTTTTTATGTTTTCACAGTAACGATAAAATCTATATCAATAACTTCTATTTCTAAAATAATTTCTTTGTGTGTGGCCTGAATACAGTCAGTTCAATTAATGTAATTTTTCTCGATACTGTATTAGCAAAAAAAAAAAATCTTTTGTTAACAATACATTGAAATGGAAATTTAAGTTACAATTAAAATAATCCACTGACCATCATAACCGAATGAAAAATAACCTAACAAACATTTTGCACCTAAACTAGGGAACATAGGTTTAATGTGGATTGTAATTTCATTACTATCAAAACTAATAGACAATAATAGAGATTTTAATGTTTTCTTTTAACATATTAAGAATGCTATATTACTATTTTAGGAGATATTTAACAGTTATTTGTTCAATATCTCAAGGTCTATCTGAAATTTCCTGACAGCTTGAAATATATAAAATAATCAAATTCACCCTTTGTCTTTCAGCCACGGCTGTGTCGATAAGTTTTTGATGAAGCTCTCTTTTTATCCTGGAAACAGAGAATAATCATTGAAATAAATATATTTTATTCTATTACAACATAATCAGTAACACATTAAAAAAATCTTTAAGGTGTAGCGAATTGAGAAAGGCCCGAACTCCCAATCTTATGGTTAGTAGTCCAGTAACGAATCCTTTGGGCCAAAAGTGCATTTCGGTCCGAGGGATGTTGGCTGGTTTATATGGATGGTATTCAACACAAATCAATAAATGAGTACTCTTCATTTTTTTCTTTGAATATACCAATTCTTCTGAATAATTTCCTCAAATTGGGAATAAATTGGAATATTGTTCGTTATGATCTTCCGTAAAGGAAATTAGTCATTTAGTCAGTTATTCTTTAAATATATAGGAGTAATAGTAATTGGTACTTACGTATTAGACCGTCGATGTACCAACGGTCGCCAACCACCTCCAGCCAATTATTTTAGGTGGTCAGTACGCTTTGATACATTACACTATCATTGTTTGTCCATTTCTACATATAAACCCATCCCATGTCCATTCAAACACGTATTTTTAGAAGGAATAATTCCATAATTTTGTAAACAAGTCGCATCTTTTTCGTTGGTAGGGAAATCCCCAATTTTAATTATTTTATCGAGTAAAAAAATCAGAACAAAAAAAAAACGCTTTGTGACCTTTTGCGAAACCAACTAATTGGCGGAAGACAGTTAAGGTTTGCACAATTTTTAAAAGAATGAAGGTTGTTTGCTATTATTGGAGATTTAGCAACTCATTGGCTACGCCTTCAAATTTGGTGATAAAGATCGACGGCTTAATACGTAAATACTTAATAATCTCTAATTTAGAGTTCAAATATCAAAAATTTGTAAATATTAGAAGGCTTGGGTGGTTATGAGAAAATTTCACTTAATTTTGGCTGTTTCATTGTTCTAAGAAATGGAAAGAAAATGGAGAGTTAAGAAAAAGAAAGAAATCTTTTGAATTGTTGATGCATTTAAAATTGTTAACTTATTTTGCTTGCGAATATGCTTTGAAGTAAATAGGGCGTATTCACATAAAAATAAGTTTCAGTTTTAATGGAAATATTTTTCCGACATATCAAATTAAAAAAGCAAAAGATTACTATATATCCAGATATAAAACAGGAAAGGGAAATTATTCAATTCCTTCTATTAGCTCACACTCTCCCTATACATGTATATACCTTGTTCAAATTTTCAATGGTTAATAAAATATGATGTTTCAATAGTTAATAATTTGATGTTAATAAAGTTTTTTCAAATATTAATTCATTAATATTTTATTAATTAATTAAAAACTAACTGTCTCGCCTTTATAGTATTTTTTTTAAAGTCGTTGTAGTTGTTAAGTCGGTGTAGCCTGGTTGGTAGGGTGTTGGATTTGCACCCCTTGTGTTGCAAGTTCAGACCTGGTCACAAAGTTATTCATGTTGGAAGTTATACCACTGGGGGTACTGAGTCAAAGGCAATCGTTGTTCGTGTGCTCAGGGATCCATACCCTCAAAAGCATCTTCCGTTGTAAAGCGAAACACGAGAACACAATTGTAATTATTTAATAGAAAGTAACTGCAATAAAAAAATTTCTATTATCCAAAGTAGGAATTGATTTTAAAATATTTTTGTGTGTTACTTGTTTAAATCAAATGTAGTTATTTAATTGAGAACTTGCAACATTTTTTCTGTTTAAGTGTTTAAAATTAACTTGCCTCGCAGAATTGAACTAGCCCCCATTCATTACACAGTATATTGCTTATGTAAGAATTTATTTAATATATAACAAACAGTGTGTACAAAAACCCAATAACGTCATTGTACTAAATAAGTTTATACTAGATTTTTACACTCTGAGCTGTGATATATTTAATAAACTTCATTAACACAAAACATTGAGACATTCTTTTAACGCACCCATTTTCTAATCTTTATTAAGATTAATTTTTTAATCACCATGTAGTTAATTTTTACAGAAGGTACTGATATCTAAATGATAAGAGCTTTAGTTTTAATACACTTATAATATCGGAATTTTAGTACATTTTTTAGTTTAACATTGTTTATATTATAAAATATACAAAACACCTAATCGCTGCTAATTATTATAAGGATTACACCAAGATACTGTTATGTAAGTAAGTGTGAATAAAATTTCATCTAAATTTTAGAAAATATATATTATTATTATTATACCAAGAAAACTTTGGAAACGTTTATTTAAAAGCAGTCTTAATTTTAAATTTAAAATCAGTTAACAAAAAGTAGTTAGTCAATAAGAACGGATATTCACCTGGACAATTCATTTTTGTCCTTGTGTTTTTTGCTCAGATTTTTCATTTCTTCCTTCGTCTGAGCATCCAAACGTTTCATGAGTTCGCTCACTTCCCTGTAAAAATGGAATTAAGTTCTTCATGAAAAATCATCAATCTAATGAAGAATGCAATAATCATAGTTACATAAATAAAATGTATGCTTAAATCAAAATGTATTTTAATTTTAATCCCAGAAAGTAATTATTGATTTTTACTGTTTTCTGGTGAGTGAGTTTTATGCGATCTTGAATTCTATTAAACCTTTCGATATATTTTTTTCAACAAAAAATTTAATCTTGAGTTGTAATCAGTATTTAGTGAAACGAAAGTAATAGCTATTGTATTTATAACTGCCACGAACAGCTGCAAAAAATTGGGTAAAGTTAATATGCGCTCAGTCAAAACTATGGATAAAATATATTTAAATTAGCAATGTATAGTGATGTTTTAAAAAATCATATTCCATATTGCTATCAATCTCTGACCGAGGAAATACTGATTTTACCAAATACAACAGTCATGAATTTCTACAAATAACCAACATTAAAATGTCTAGATAATTAAAGTTATGAACGAAACATTTTTTTTCCATATCTTATTGGAGCGCCTACTTTAAAAGCGCAGCACAATTAATGCAATTACTGGAGATAAAATTCATTTTCCATCCATATTTAATTACATTTTAACAAATGTAGGGACCAAAGCAGAAACTGGCAAACGCAACTTCCTTTTCACAAAATCATTCAATAAATTATTTTTTGGTGCCGAATTTCTTAAAAAAGAAATTGCATTTTTAAGGAAAAGTGAATTTATTAAACATAACTGACACTACAGTGAATCTTATTATCCATCTGGAACAATACATTTCATCTATTTCTTTGAAAATAAGCAATTGAATTGGTATAAGCATCTTTCGTTCAGCTTACAAAAAAGCTCAACATATCTTGATATAGTGCCACAACATATTCTGGAATCTGTAGCCATGAAGGTTATTTTACCAGATTGACATACATGGTACGGATAAGAGAACTATGTTTATAAGGACCATGGGCCCTATTTACAATAACTTAAGTTGTCTAAATGAGAAGATAAAATGTATATTTGGATGTTATCGAAGGCATGTAGCATTATTGTGTTTTAAGGCTATTTACATGACCTTAAGTTGTCGAAATGAAAAAATAAAATGTATATTTGGCATGTCGCTATCGAAGGCATGTAGCATTATTGTGTTTTAAGGCTTTTTATATGACCTTAAATTGTCTAAATGAAAAAATAAAATGTATATTTGGCATGTCGCTATCGAAGGCATGTAGCATTATTGTGTTTTAAGGCTATTTATATGACCTTAAATTGTCTAAATGAAAAAAATAAAATGTATATTTGGCATGTCGCTATCGAAGGCATGTAGCATTATTGTGTCTTAAGGCTATTTACATGACCTTAAGTAGTCTAAATGAAAGAATAAAATGTATATCTGTCATGTCGTTTTCCAAGGCAAGTTGTATTATTGTGTTTTAAAGTCTATATTAGTCCACCGTATTGTTCAAAGTGATCAGCTCACAGATTTAGATGATAGGAATATAACTTGGTAAGATATTCGCCTAGGTCATCTCTTGGTCCAAATGCATTTTTTTAAGGCAAACAGATTATTTATGGTTATAAAGAGAACCTGTTTTATGTGCTTTACTGCAGAGAAAAATGATTCTAGAAAGTAAGTTGTTAAACCAATGTATTGATATTTGAAGGTGGAAATGTATCAGAGGATTTTGCTGATAATAAGCGTGTTGGAAAGTTTTGTGGTCTGTTCTAGATAAGATTGGTTACTCTTAATGAGGAAAGTATGGGCTATTGTTGTATAGACTATTGTTGAAGGTGGAAACTTATCTTACGATTTTGTTGATAATAAGCGTGTTGGAAGGTTTCAGTGGTCTGTTCTAGAAAAGTATTGGTTACTATTTATGAGGATATTTTGTTTGTAGTTTTTTACTTGGACTATTCATATTAATCCCAAACATTACTCGACAGCAGGGTATTTAGAATACTCGGATAAATTACATGGATATTTAAGAAGAAAGAGAATTTTTATTATAAAACATTCACAGATATATCATCTTGCGATGTACCAATTTAGAGCAATAATTTAAATTCATTGATAGATGCTACTTTAAAGAATTGGATTAAAATTTCTTTTCACTCTATTTTCTTATCACCTGATATAAATGTATTTATCCAGGCAGATCTAACTATTTATATGCATAATAAATAGAATAATTGCAAAGTACGGAAAAAAGATACGAATAATTCTACCTGTACCACTTTCGTACCTGTCATGTAAAGAGTGGAGCTGTTGTACTTGCGTTGCCTGCGATTGCTGCATCACTTTACTTAGAGCCGAGTACAACTGCAAGGAATGAAAAATTGACATCATTTTATCTTTATATCGCATTTTACAATAAAAATAAATAAGAAATGAATAAATTTTGTAAGAACTCTTTTTGAATAATTTCTCTTGTTTTATTTATCAAATAAATTAGAAAGAAATAATAAGGAAAAACCCCCTCAAATTTGCAGAAATAACCAGCAAAATAGTTTGACAATAATACTAGGTAACACTAGTCATGATATCTATTTAATTAATGCTATGATCATGTAGTTTCTAATCAATTTAGTAAATATTTTTTTCAAAAAAAACATGAAATTTTAATTATGAAATGGTAGATAAATAAGAAATGTATAAATTTTGTAAGAATTCTTTTTGATTAATTTCATTTGTTTTATTCATCAAATAAATTAGAAAGAAATAATAAGGGGGAAAAACCCTAAAATTGCAGAAATAACCAACAAAATACTTTGACAATAATACTAGGTAACACGAGTCATGATATCTATTTAATTAATGCTATGATCATGTAGTTTCTAAT
>JAOUZG010037017.1:2411316-2447222 GCA_026289955.1 Argiope argentata
TCATGATATCTATTTAATTAATGCTATGATCATGTAGTTTCTAATCAATTTAGTAACTTAAAAAAACATGTAATTTTAATTATGAAATGGTATATGATTAGTTTGAATTATAAGCAATAAATAACATGTAGGAATTTCATTTTATCTATAAATTGTTATAATCAAAAAATTATATATTCAAATATAAATTTTTGTTAGCATATTTTTGATTTATGAATAGTTTCTAATCTAGTCATTTACAGATTGATCAGTTAACAAGTAATATAAAAAATTAAGTCAATTCCTACTTAGGTTAACAAGTATTTTTTTTTTATTTTAGCTATTTTTTATTCACTAATTATAATTAATATAAATAATTTATCAAAAATTATTGATTTTTGCATTATTTCCATTCTTTACCTTTACTTGAAAAATACCGAAATCCTCTCATTTTATCGATTGAACTACTGCCCGTTGCTTTCAATTTTCCTTAAAAACTGCTAAAACTCTATTTAAATTATTAAAAATTAATTGCATTTAATCTATGAATTAATATTTTAAAAAAATGTATTAACATCAAGTGTCATTTACTACAAGTTTTAAAAAATGTATTTGAACTTGAGTGGATGAATCAAAAGTATTTTATTAACGATTGGAAATTTGAACAAGATATATAGATATATATAAGGAGAGTGTGAACTAAAAGTAGGAATAGAAAAAAATGTTCTTCAGAACATGATTTCTAGTGAAGTTTTAAATGGCGAAAAGTCTATTCAACTAAAATTTGCTTTTTATACTTTTGATCAAAGTATCATCACAAAGCCTTTCTATTCTTAATTTACTCTATCTTCTTTTTCGCACACATTTCGTTAGTCATTCTTCTGACTGTAAACTGCTCTGTTTATACATAAAACTCGGTATCTACACGTGCATGATTCTTTTTTCGGTTCCTTAAAAAATTCAACACAGATAATGCGACAAAAAATATGCGGAATAACATGGAAACCATAGATCAGCAAGTAGCCTCTATATTTTTCTACTGAAGCCAACTACGACCCTTAAGAAAGTGAGAAGAAATATCTGTCTTTAGTTCTATTAAATAAACCAGCAGAAGATGAGGCAAGAAAATAGTATCCTTACCGGTTCTTGATACTTGGAACATATTTCCAGTTCTGCATTTAAATGCTCTTTGGATAAGGCCAACATAGTTTGATTAAAATTCTTTCGGAGCTCCTCCAACTGAAAATAATACATAGTCAGTAAAATAAAAAAAGAAAAGAATATTATATGCCATATATTAAATTGAATGTTTTTAAAAATTCTTTCACCAGTTAACTGGGAATGACGAAATATTTCTTTAGTAGCACACGAATATTGTACAATATTGGTCAATATTCGCAATATTGTAAAATATTGTTTAATATCATATAATACAAATAATGATCATATTGTACAATATATTAATATCATATTGTACAATATAATACTACAGGATGGGGGGTGGTACCTGGGTTAGTCGTACTCGAAGAGTAATCACAACGGCCATGACGAAATTTTTCGTCATGGAAATTTGCCGTAATATTTTGAACGCAAAAAGGTCCCCATTGTGAAATTGTAACAAAAATTTATTCCGCGGTTAATTGGTTAATTAATTTTTTTACAGAAATAACATAAGATAAAATGTGATGTAACAACAGTCACTTCAAAAAGTATTTCTGGTTTAAAAATAAGTCAATGAAAGAAAAAGAAATAAATGGAACTCAATAAAACATGTATGCATTTTCTTAGTTGCAATGTTTATACAGATCCATTTATATTTTAACTACACTTTCGTAAGAACTATCATAATATTATAACTAATTTGCTTATGATGATGATGTCGTGTCCACTTTTTACCACGGAAAGAGGGGTACAGTAGCTTCTGAGGGTATGAACCCTTGAGCACCCAAAGGCAGAAGTCTGACTTCTAGCTCATATGAGGATGAAACACCCACCCACACGCTTGCACAGCCCCTTTTTACGGGAGCTGTGCACCACTTTTTTCACACATCTCACAGATAGAACACAGAGGAACAACCATGCTCGAATCGGGACTCATAGAACTGGAGGAAGACGCGCTACCTCTGTGCCAGAAAGCCGGTAACTAGTTTGTTTATAATATATATTAATAGACAAAACGCTATTTAGTTCTTATTTAATAGATATTTTGTATGTTTAATCAGGCAGAATCATATGAATTATGTTGCATGAAGAATAATCAAGAAAATGAAATCATTTTAGAGAGGGAGGCAGATTCTTCGGACACTGAAACTCACTATCTTTTAATGAGTATCATCCGCATACTTGCTGAGAAAGGTTCAAGGAATTTCTCAACAATTGAAACTGAGTGATAATTTAAAATCCTAATAGATTTTAAGAAGACGATATACAGGGTGATTCAAAATTTATCATTCACATTTCATGGGGAGCTACAGAATACGCCAGGAAACTGATTCAGCATTGGAAAGTAAACTCGGAAACGTCATCTACATGGACAAAATGGACAAGAGAAATAAACACAGTAGAAATAAATGGTAACGAATGTTACTTTCATTCACAGTAGATGCTCGGAATTGCAACCGTCTACACGGAAATAGGATTCACAGCGTCGTTGCACTGATTTCCAAACATTTTCAAAAACTCCTGGCATATCACGGACAATGCCCGCGCCGATAAATACTCGCGCACCAAGATCAATTTTACCGTCGGGAGAGGAGGATCTCTTACACATGGTCTTTCATGGCCCAGCACAAAAAAGAAGTGCATAAGCAAATAGTCAGGTGACCTAGGTGGTCAAGAGATCGACTCATTTCTGCCGATCCATTGGATTTCGAATGCTTGGTTTAGGTAATCAAAAATTATGTTATGGTCATTTTGATGCCAAATATCTCAGTGGATCTGCTAGGAGTTTTTGAAAATGCTCGATGATCGATTCAACATTGCTGAGAATTCCGTGTAAATGTTAATGCTGTTGTTGTTGTGTCTAATGGCACTTGCCGTGGACAAGCCTCCACTGATACGATCAGCAGATTTTAAGCCTAATAAATGCGTCTTTTTGTTTTACAAGTAACGCCATCTAGGGCCAAGAGTACAACTTAGCTACATACACATAACAACCCTTTTTATGGGGCGGACTTCATTCATTCATCCACAGGTCATAATGTATATCTGGAACAGTGAACGATCGTCTCTGACCCATTACCCCCAGTGATATTACTCTCGATATGGAGGACTTTGCGACCACGAACAGATTTAACGAGCGCCAGCTGCCACACACTCAGGGAATCTTTTGGCCGGTGAGTTTCGAACTCGTAACCGAAGGAGAACGAGTCTAACGCTCTACCAACCAGGCCATCCCGGCCCTTCCGTGTAAATGTAAGTACTATTAACTAATATACTTTACCTTGCTGGAATAAAGCATTCATTAATACTTGACTTTACTGATTCTTTGTTTTCTCTTCACTTCTCCGATTCGTTCATAATGTTGAAGATTGCGGACATATTTTTTAAAGCTAAATCAATTTCCTGAGATATTCCCTACATCCTCACGAAATTGAATAAGGAGTTTTGAATCACTCTGTATATGAAAAAAAATCCCCTCATGAGGTCCTTTAAATCGTGCTGAATAGAATTAATTTCCAGAGGATATCCAAGTTAAAACGCAAATACAGTATTTTCATTCTCGAATGTTTCAAATTTACTAGCTCGGATTCTGTTTCGGCGTACGTTTTTAATAATGAACATGATGTCCAGATACATAGCATAATGGAATATACCAACATAATGCTCTATATATTTGATGCTGTATAGCTGTAACTTCAATGCATGTACTTGTGCTAAAGATGTAAAATAGCATCAGCCGTATTTAAAGATTATAGATTGTACTAATCTCCGTTGACCAAAAGATCAGGTTTAAAGTGGATTGTGTCCCTTAATTTCATCATACTGTCTAATATTCAGTATTTATCTAGATATTGAATAGAGATTCATTAAGGAGCAAGAATCTAGATATCGGGATACGCTCATTACATCAATATAATCCACTCACGAAAAAGTCCACGTAAATAGGATTTGTGGATATAAGCCGATGTGATTCATTTGCAGATAAAAGGTTTTGTTAATTTTGCGAGCTCATCATCATTTGAAAGATCTGAGACTGTCTGATGAAGAATAATACTTTTTTGTTTTAAATATGGCACGCTAATAACATAAAAGTAGTGCTTCTGGA
Organism: Argiope argentata; assembly: GCA_026289955.1. Lineage (NCBI taxonomy): Eukaryota > Metazoa > Arthropoda > Arachnida > Araneae > Araneidae > Argiope > Argiope argentata. The sequence continues at coordinate 2,415,563 of JAOUZG010037017.1, forward strand.
TTCTACACTATTTAATTGTAAAATAAACTATGATGTTTTATTGATGCCTTTTACTAACTATAAATTAACATAGCAATTAAAATTCTACATCGATTAAAACAAGATAAAATGTGGTTTCATCAGCTGAGAGATCTAATCCTCCAAAATTTTAAATTTTGATTCCTTTGAATTCCTTTCACTAAATATCCACCACAATTCTTTCTTAAATATAGGATTTTTAAGAAAAATGCAAAATAAGCAAACTTCAAAGAAAACTATAAACTTCAAAAAATAACATTTTTATCAAATTTATTTTATGATTAAGCAGGTATCCGTAATCTCAATGAATTGAATGTATTTATTGAGTGGCATTGTTAAGAATTCAGTTAACTACGTGGTCTTTTTGGGCGGAACCAGCTACCAATCATGTGAACACCACGTGATCTGACTGTTGATTTTATTATTTTTTCCAATAGAAGCAAACTTGATTCAGGTACTAGGGGGAATGTGATCTCGACTATCTATAGGCCTGCTACACTAAGACATAATCATCTGTCTTTGGTTGTTGATGTTAACCAAAAAAAAAAAAAAAACCCACATAAGACAACCTGTGTCTTCAAGTCATTTCACTCAGGCTACAATCTCCACTATCAGATAAATTATTGTATAATCAAGAAAGCGACACTAATTTCAATTTGCAGTCATCATGTTAAATTTATTAATTTTTTTATCATAATAATAAAGCAATAACTATAATAATAATTTTTGTTCGTGATAAGATGCATAATTACTAGATGCCATAGGAAACGACAACATCAAGAGAACTTGGCGAATGATAGCCTAATAAAATTGAATTTATAGGGGAAAAGAAACTTAAATTGGTCCATCCATATTCCTTCTATCTTTTGCACTTAAGTCACATGATCTTCATGCGGTTAAAATTTCTTCCCCTACATCTAACAACTCTTTCAGGGTAAATGCTTTAGTTCAGTGTTGTTTGGGCAATAAGAGCATGCGGGCACAAGTAATAAAACAAACCTGGACGGCAGTATTGAGTTATATTATATCGACAAAGACGATTGAAATTTTCTCATTTTCTCATGCGTAATCTGATAGTGGTTTGACATAAAGACTTTTAAACATAGCTTTGCCGGCTTACTGGCATAGGGGTGGGTGTCTTCCCCCCCAGAGTTGGGCTTCCCGGTTCGGGCATGTTTGTTCTTCTGCGTTCTATCTGTAAGGTATATGAATGTACCCCGCTTTAAAAAGGAACTGTGCTAGAGGCTGTGATGAGTGTGCAGCTAAGTCGTACTTTTAGTCCTAGTTGACGCTACTTTAAAAACAAGAGAAATTCATTCGGCTTAAATTGCTTTGCTTAGCTTACTTGTCCTTGGCAAGTGCCATTAGTAACAATAACAAAAAACATAGCTTTAAGCAGTGTTTACAAAAGACCGGAGGCCAACTCTTGCGCGCAATAGAAGGTAACGTCTATCTCAGGAGAATAATGTGATCTCAATGGGACAAAAGCAAATAGTAGTCTCATAGGAACAATTAAATACTACCACTGTCCCATTGTGACCACGCGATTTTCCGAAGGTAGGCGTGGCCTTATACTGTGCACAATAGTTGGCCTCGTGTGAACGCTACTTCAAGAAACAGGATTTTTCAGAAAAGATCAGACACAAGCAATATTATAAGGGATGAACTGGTCACCAATGACTTCTATTAGATCAAAATATTTACCTTCGCTCGCTGGTCAGGCGAAACGATGGGCGTGTCCACCTCCCCGACTCGTTTCGGCTGCCGCCTAGGATTCCAACATCTAAGAAGAAAAAAATTGTAATGAACAGGAAAGAGGCCCAACTGCGAATTCAGAGATTTACTTTGCAAGGAAAAGGATCGGAAAACTAATAGCAGAGGGATTATCCATAGGGAAAATGAAAACAGGGAAAAAGTATTCAGATATTCTTTGAATAAAGTTTGCGTATATGCATTCAAGAAAATCATTTGAGGAAATCGCCTTTCATTTTCAACAACAAGTACAAGAAATGACTTTTGAATAAAAATGTTTCATAATTCTTGATACCGATTTTTATAGTTAAAATCAAATATTTAGATATGTCCAAATCGATTGTCTAACAGTTCCTCCTAATAAAACCTTAGAATTGTGTTTATTTTGTTTTAAAATGTAGAAATAGTAAAGTAAAGAAAAGTTTGAAGAACTCAACTGCACAAATCTATCAGATTTTTATATTGTTATTTTATAATATGTTTTATACTGCTGCACAATTTTTGTTGTAAATGGGGGGAAATGTCAGGTACCCCTTATATGGTAATCGCACAAAATCTTTACTTGAATCAAAGAAATGACCATTTAATCATATAAGCTTCTTCATAAAAGTTCAAAGAAAAAGTTTAAACATGGAAAACAGGGTGCCATTGGATAGAGCCACTTGAGTTTTCTTTCTAGAAATATTTGAAAGAAGATATTAATCATAATGAAATGAATTATCCACCTAAAATGGGATATTTCACACTTATGTGAAATCCAAATACGGTAAATTGGTGCATTGACTGGGGTAAACTCCGAAAACGATTCCTCCATTGTTTACCATACTCCATAATTACTCCATTGTCTTAATGGACTAACCATGGAGAATATTTTGAGCCATAATTTCTTTTAATTTAAGTGCGTTCTGTGATTTAAAGTTTGTACTAAAATTTGAGCACCTTAATAAAATGGCTGATTGCATCGACAATAAATGGTCAAAGCTTGTCCAAAAAAATGTAAATTCTCAGCTTTGAAGCTCAATTCTTTGGAGGAATTTGTGCACAAAGTAAAATAGTCAAGATAAGCCTTTTTAAAAGGATATTTAATTGTACATATTATTTGTTGATCATTATTATGTCAAGAATCAAAATGCGGGTTTTTTTCATATTTTTCCAATTATTTCTAAATATTATTTGTTGATCAATTTTAGATCAAAAATGAAAAAGCGGTTTTTTAATATTTTTTTTTCAGTATTAGATCCCTACGAAGTCTTATTTGATTATTCAAGGATTAACCTATAATCAGATAAGGCAAATTGTTTCTATACGGAACGATTTGAATAAAAGTTAATAGTCTTTTTAAGGTGACAAGCGACCTTTAAAATTAATTTTTACAATTTGTACCACACCAATTTGAAATTTTACAGGCATTAAAAGTAGCACTATAGGATATGACACTCAATTTTAAAGCATTATATTAATTTATTTATGGGTTACGGGAGTTAATATAATATTTAATCGCTAAAAATAACCTCAATGAAAACTGTTTCAGGCGCTCCAAAGTTGTTAAAAAGTACTCCGATTTTTATTATTACTTTCTCTAACCCTTTTGAAACTAACGTTGGGATCAAACTTGAAATTTGAGTACGAAATATCAAAATTAACCAATGTAATAACTCAAAACTATTTGAACTTTTTTTTAAAAAAATTAAGTAGTTATGAGTAATTATATTGGTTAATTTTCGTACTCAAATTTCAAGTTTGATCCCAACGTTTGTTTCAAAAGGGTTAGAGAAAGTAATAATAAAAAATGGAGAGCATTCGAATAAATTTGGAGCGCCTGGAACATTTTTCCTTGACGGCATTTATATCCATTATTTTATTATATTACCCCCCCCCCCCCTAACTCATAAATAAATTAATATAAAATTTTGTGTGTCATCTTCTATGGTGTTACTATTAATGCCAGTATAATTTCAAATTGGTATGGTGAAAATTGCAAGGAGTCATTTTAAAGGTCCCTGGTCGCCTTAACTGGCAATAACCTTTTATTAAAAAATAATGCTTTTTTATAACATAATGCCTTTTTCTTTATTATTTTAACAGAAATATATTCTTAATACTCGTAGAAAATAATTCAAGTAGGAAATATTGAATAAACATGTCGCTAATGCCATTAAGCAATGCAACATTAATTAATGTATGTCCACACTTTTAAGTACTGAAGATATTGGGAATAAATATTTTACCATTCTTTTACAATACTCAAAATAATTTAAAGCATTACTTGCACTTTCCTTATTAAGTTTGGAATACAGATACCACATAAATCTTATGTTTTACAAAACATTCAAAAAAATTGAATATTTCGTATGATGGCTGTTTTATACTGGACAACAGTGTCACATATAAAAAAATTTTTAAAACAACAACAACTGAATGTCATAGAGAGAAAAGGAGTTTTAAAAAAGTAAAAAATATATTAAAATTTATGTTTTTGGGAATACACATAACATAATACGAAGAAAATTTCAATAGTCACTGAGTAAGTCATGCACAATATAAGTTATAAAAATAGAATCTCCGAATATTGATGCATGCCCTGACATTACAGATGCTTAATAAATTTCTTTTAAACAGATATATTTTTATCTTCCCTCCGACTCTTACAAGTAAATTAAGAATGCGTTAGCGTTTAGTTATTTTTATAATCAGCCAAGAAAAAGGAACAAATATATATTTGTTGTTAACCATAAATAAAAAAAGAGACAAGAAAATGTACTGGAAATAGAAGATGGCATGTAACCATAAGGCAAAATGATAAGCAAAATCAAGCATTCAGCACATACAAAAATTAATATGATTGTTTTAAAAATTGTCAAAAAGTTGCATGCACGAAACAAAAAAAAATGTTGATCTATTCTCGGAATAAATTCCAGGTGAAGTGGAATATCGAATACACATTAAATTTTTTTCAATTTTATATATCGACCCGATTCACAAGATTGTTGTGAAAAGACATAGTTTTGATGCATTTTTTAAAAAATCTAATTTGGCTTTTGATTTAACGAAAATATGACATTAAATTTAAACTGTCTAAATACTGGCGAAATATGCGCATTAATTCAGCAAATCACGCTTTATGCCATCCAAATAATCAAAGATATAAAAAAAATCTCATTATCTGTACTTTATGCCAGACATCGCTGAATAATTTTCTCATATTACTAAAAATTATTATATATTACTGCGAAAAAATGTTCATAGTCTCAGTGAATAGTTCTAATTTATAATTATCAATGAACTGATTGCATTCTAATTTTCCTCTTCAGCTTTTAAAATCATATATTAACTATTATAAATCATTTTAAAAGATTGCGGAACTAAGAATAAGTATCACTTACAAAGCTTTTTAAATTCTGTTTGTCTTAAACTAATAAAAAGCTAATCATACTTACCTACATGCTTCTGAAAGCACAGACCGGCAGATAATTATTTCTTTGGATTTGGATCAAACTTTGGTTTGGAGTCTTCATTATAATATAATACAGGCATTTATTATTATAATATATTATAATATAATGTTATTTAGCGTATATTATATGCTAAATATATGTAATGAATTTTATCTCTCATGTTCCCTTCGTTTTGTACTTATTGTATTAATGGCTGGAACATCATTTGAACAGCCGGTCGGACAGATTTTCTTTGAATGGATTTTGTGCAAAATTTGATGGAAATCTTTAAATTTGGTATAAAAAAAATCATGTATTAAATTTGATCCGTCTTGCTAAAGCGTTTCGAATTATTTTTGATACAGACAGAAGGACAGACACAGAGAGACTTAATTTTAAAAAAGAAAAAAAAGTTTTATCGAATTCATAGAGGTCTAAAACAGAGATTCATTAAAATTTCAAATTCAAATTTTTCAAAATTATGTTGTTATTGTTGCTAATTCCCTTGGCTTAGACACCTAAGCCAAATCGAAGAGGCCATTTCGCAACAACGGCAACGGCAACGTCGTGATGTTTCGGAGCTCCGCGATGTGACAAAGTGGTCACGAGCACCTCCACATCACAATTTGAAACAGATACTTTCATTCGTAAGTTTAGGGAAAAGTTAAAATTAATTTGAAACTAGTCTGGACGAGCGCAATAAAGCTCTAACGTCATGAAATTTGGTATTTAGTGATATTTTTCCTTTGGTAAATACTTAAGATAATTGAAATAATAGGTTTATACTATTTATGGGACTATTGAGAAATTTAATGGAGTTACGTTGCACGTGCCTTCTATTTCTGGGTGGGCTATTTTGCTTAGTTTAGAAAACATACATAATTCCAGGAAATATCGCATGTAGCACATCGTAGCTATCTAAGGCCTGAACAGGTATAATTTTGAAAATTTTAAAACGCCAGATTGGTAACATAGTTAGTTGATTCTCAGCTTTTTGATGGCTGGGAACTTGATAAAGATATTATCCATTGCAGCTCTAGGCCTCTTACGAGAGCTAGGCTTTGCAGGGTCATAAGCAGGTAATTGTAGTAACTCGTTACGAATCTGGGGTATTTTTTCGAAGCACTTTAATGACGTTCTTTTGATAAATTCCGAAACAGGATCAATTTGGAGGTCGTCATGAATGATTTTGTTTCTGACGTACCAGGGAGCGTTCACTATTCTCCTCAGTTGTCCATTTTGTAGAACTTGCAACTTCAAAGAGAAAAAAAACATGTCCATCAGTTGCCACACGGAGGCACCAATACAATCGATGATGTGAGGAGGGGAATAGATAGACGAACAGTAGTAATGTGCATCTTTTTCTTCTTTTTTTTTCCAATAAAGGTCAAACTAATATGGCCTGCCCTTAGTCCAGACAAGACAGTCTGGGCAGGTCTCGAGCAAGTGCTGTGCAGAGATAGTCCAGGACACTCAAATACTCATGTTAGGAGGACTCCTCCAAGCCGTAATTTTCTTAGCTAAAAACAGAGAATAAATCTCTGAAACTCATAGATCAGTAGAAGAAACTGTAGGAAGGTGAGTACCTTCCACAGCAAGCCGATCCGCAGTATCATTACCATGGATACCGACATGTGAAGAAATCCACTGTATACATCATATACGGTCTTTACATCATATTTGCAGTTCTATGAAATCTATATTAATAAAAATGGACCTCGAAATGCGTTGCTAAGCGCAAAACTGGAGAACGGCTTGACCGATTCTGCTAATTTTTTTACAAATATTTTGGTTAAGACACGAGGATGGTTCTTATGGAGAGAAAAAATTAAAAAACTACGATGAAAATAGTTAAAACGACATTTTCTTACTTTCCCGCCAAAAATCTTCATTTCCTTCCCCCACACCAACTGATAGCAGTAAGTAATAAATTATGATTTGTTTAGAAAGAAATACGCGAAGTCAGTTGGTTTTCATTCATAGATAACGGGATGTTTAAAAAAGAAAGAAAATAGTTGCTTTTATTATTAGTCTGTATGGATATTTAATCTAGCCTGCTCAAAATAAAGTCTGGGCAGTGAAGAAAAAAAGGATAGAAAAGAAAAGAAGTGTGTGTGTGTCACCATTATTTCGTCTGTGCAAGGCATTTTCCAAGCTGTTTTTAAGTTTTCGCATCTCTTGAAAACCAATTGTGTCTTTATTTGTTTAGTGTATTCACATTCATGAAAATTTGAATCATTATTCTATAAAAACAGAATTTTAGACCTTTCCCTCCACCATTTAAGTAAAATATCAATTCCGGGACAATCATTGCTCGGATAGAAAGAAAAAGATGAGTAGTACAATGAACAGAACATCTGAAGAAAATAATACTATAAATGAATTATATGATTATCAAAATTTGTTTGGTTTAAAAATATTTTGGTTAAAAACCTGTTATGAGACACAGCAACATAAAATATTATATGAAAATTTTAGCGAGCATTAATACTGGCGAACCGACTGGTCGCCAAAGGCGGCTAGTTTTAAATAAAATCTATTTAAAAGAAGTTCATCTGTCCTCATATAAATTAACACGGTAATCACGAAGAGAGCCAGATAAATACAATCAGGTATGCCAAATCCAACAAGGGATTGACCGTCTGTAGGTCTGTACATTCAGAAATGTAACAATGCGATAGCTCAAAAACGCAAGACTTAAATATATTAAATTTGTTGCATGATTTTGTGACTTATAGTACTTTTATGTCTAAGTAGTTTCAATAGTTTTTTTGTCAAGTGTTATTTTATACCAAGTTTTTGTTTCATATAATTGGGAAGAATGCGTCTGAAACCCAAATTCGATTTTTAAATAATATTAGCGGCGTGCGAGGATTTAATCGCCAAAAAATCGCGAAGGATCATTTAATTAAAATGATTAATTCACACCAAAGGTTAAAATTCCTCAATTATTGTAAGCCAATATGCTATGCTAAGCGTCCACTTGGATAATTTTTTTCTTTACATCATACAATTTGAATCTGTGATGAATCTGATAAATTTTGAATCATTTATGTCAGTTTGTTATGCGTCATTAATTCAACGATCACTGAAATTTTAAAAAACTGAGATTATTTTTGCATAAATTTGTTCAAATTTTGTGGCAAATGCAGTTGCATTCATTAATGATTATTCGATACAATATACAAAATTAGCATTCCATAACAAGTAAGAGCAAAAACAGTGACAAGCATGCACTTGAGAAATGAGAAAGAAAAGAAAAGAAACACATTTCCTTTTCGTTCGGAAGAGGAAGAGGATGACCGTTGGCCGGGGCTCATGCAAGAGTAGGAGGGAGTGCCGGTCGTACTTACGGAGAATAAAACTTTCTGACGAACCTATTATGCGTCCTGCTGTTCAAGGGCTCCAGGTGGCGCAGCAGCTTCGCCTCCTTGGCCAACAAGATCTCCATCTCTCGCTCGCGGATCTGGCAGCAGAGAACGAAAGAAAAGGCTTTAAAATCACTTCATACATCAATTGAAATGCACAAACAACCAATATTCGCTTAAATTATTATTATCATCATTATTTGATTTTTAAACGTTTTTCTATTCCAATACACTGTGTAATGAATATCTACACTGCCAACTGGAACAGAGCGAATATCCTTTTCATGACTGGACGTGGCCCATTCTCGACATGCCTACACAGATTCCATCTAGGCAACTCTCCTTACTGTAGCTGTGGGGAAATAGGATCTCCAATTCACAATGCCACAGAATGCCTACTCACTCTCTCATGGCACTTGAGAAAGCCAGAAAGAAGTCTCGAAGAAGAATGGTGCAGGAGAGTTGCATCAAATACCCTTTCACGCGGCAAAATCCACTCCATGGTAAACCATATTCATAAATACCGAGAACTCTTCAAGACCTACAATAGTTGAGACAACTTCAAGACCCAGAATTCTCCTTGTGATAATCAAACAAAATTATAACTTAAAAAGTCCCTCAAAAGGGCAGATCTCAAGTTGGAAATCAAGACCCCAGGGCCTAGATGAAGGCGTATTTCTGACGTATTTCTGACTCTTTGTGATACATATGTTCGCAATTTAATTTGTCAATCCCCCCCTTTTCAGTTGGTAATCTAATTCCCCTGTAAGTTCAGCCCATAATCACCATTTGTTTCAGTATTTTTGTCCCCTCTATCCAGTTATAAGTTCAGAAAAAATCGAACAGATTCGTGTAAGATTTGACACCGATGACATTCTCTCTGGAAAACCCTGAATGCTGTAACGTCTCTCTTTTTTTCTTTTAACAAATTTTTCCTTTCTCTCTCTCTCTCTCTCTCTCTTTCTCCCATCTTGTGTTTATCCAACTGTTTAGATTATTCTATTAGTGCATGAAAAATATATTTTTCTCTTATAATATCCGCCAAACTACTCAATGAACTTTTCTCGCTGTTTGACAGCAGTCGCTGTCTGAAGGTCTATGTAAAATTGCACCGTCAGACGATGTACTTGATGAACAATCTTCATTTGAAGTCATACTTTTAAGGACTAATAGAAAAATTGAATGAAAGATATAAAATGCAATAACCTATGTAGAGGAAAAAAATATATAACAAACGCCCTGACTTGTTTGTAGAACACACTGAATATGACTAAAGAATGAGAGTAAGCACTTAACAAACGAAGCACGATTGCTTGAAAAAAAAACAATCGTAAGAATAGCCTACAGCGCCGTGGGGGTCATTGGTGACCCCCATCACGAAAACTGTTCCAAGCATGATTTTGTAACTGATTTTATTTCATTGGTGACCCCCATCACGAAAACTGTTCCAAGCATGATTTTGTAACTGATTTTATCTGCTGAAATCAATATTTCAGCATAATCGGCTTATATGAATGCTTTCCATATAAGCCAGCCAACATCCCTCGGACCGAAATGCACTCTTGGCCCAACGGATTTGGTACTGGACTACTAACCATAAGATTGAGAGTTCGGGCTAGCGCAATCCACGACACCCTAAATTGGCATCGCGTAATCAAAAGATCTTGGAGGTGCCTTGGGCAAACCATGGAAAATGGGTCCCGCAGTCAACGTGTTAATCACGACAAATTGAGAGTTGGCATTACATTAAAATAATTTGAAAAATAACGAGAACTAAACCGCCAAATCTTTTTTTAAAAAAGACGGGTATGTTTCCTTTTTTTTAATTAACAGAAACGCTTGTCATTATACCAATTAAGTCTATTGTAAAATTTAAAAACAAAACATCATAAATTAAACGAGTTGCTTCTATTAAATGAAAATTATCCCTCACCCTCTCCTGCTTCTTTTTTAAGGCTTGCAGCTCCTTCTCCAGCTTCGAGGTGACCTTCACGACTAGCTTGTGCTCTCGCATCTCGTCCAGTGACTCTGCCGCCATGTTCGCCTCCTCGGATTCTGTCAGAAACATGAAGTGTTCGAAATTATGGGAAGTGGAAACTACTTTAAAACGAAAGGGATAAACTATTTTAGAAATGGCATAGTGGGATGATGAGTTTTGACGAACTCGCTGAACATATCCATCTGAGGCATCACTGTTTTTAGAGGAAGAAAATGGGGGATGACATCGCGATATGTTCACCCATTCGATCTCCGTTAAAAACTCTATTTGTTTGAAGTAATAAAAAGTGTAAATAGGATAATATATTTTAAAATGGCTTTTTAATACGACAATATCAGAGGAATAATATATTTTTTCTGTATATTTTGACTTGAAGATTTTAATGCACATAAAGGCAACTTGCCCAGGGGGGCTACAGGTTTGGTAAACGAAACTAGAGCTAATTAGCATTTAGATTTAGGTACTCATCAAGAAGGATTTTTTCAAGGATTTTAATTGGATATAAATAGGGGTAGCCCACAAAATGTTAGCTCTCTTGTTCAAAAGAAAACGAATTTTTCAGTTGAAGTTCAAAGATTTTTGAAAGCCGGCTATCTGGCACAGAGGTAGCGCATCTTCCTCGTGTTCTGGGAATTCCGGGATCGAATCCTGGATTGGTATGGTTGTTCTTCTGTGTGGTATCTGTAAGATGTGTGACTGTACCCCCCCTGTAAAAAGGGGATGTGCAAGCAAATGTGGAGAGGGTGTATCTAAAGTCGTATTCTTGCCCGTAGTTGGCGCTACTTCCAAAACAAGAGACGCTCCTTTCGGCTTAAATTTGCTGCTGTTACAGCGGGGGGCTAGTTCATGGCAAGTGCCATAAGTAACAATAACAACAGATTTTTGGGGAAAAAATGGCTAGTCCATAGTTCAAAATGATATATAATTAGTGACAAAAATTAATAATTAGGAAACGTTCAAATTAGAGTTTAAAACTGAGAAATCTAACATAATTCTTTTCTTTGTTTTTCGTGCTTTAAGGGGACTCGGTACCAAAAATTTTTTTTCCACAATTTTTAATAAAATTATTAACTTTTGTGATAGATAGATGTCAATTGTGTATAAAACGAAATTTCTAAAATATTTTTCAAATTCAAAAGTTGCAAATTTAAATATTTTATTTTTTTTAAACAAATTGAGCATTTTTTAAAAATGCTTCTTCTTCTGCAATTTTCAAATTATTCCCATCAAATTTTTTTGAGGGGGACCTCACAATGCACGTAACAAAAATAGGGATCCGTTTTTTGATATCTATACTAGTTTTTGAGGAAAAAAATGTTTTACAAAATTTTGTGAAATTTTCTGAAAAATATCAGATTTTTTCACTTTAAACATTTTTAGAAAAAATTCTAATCAAAATTTTAACAAATCGATCCCTAATTCTATTAAGCATACTTTTAAGAGTGAGCAGAAAAACTATCATGCCATTACAATAAAATGTGATTGACTTTTAGCATTTTGTAGCAGACAAAATTTTGAAAAAAGGCAAACTGAGAAAAACAGCTTTAAAGATCTCTACACAATAAATTTGTAATAAAAACAGCTCATATGAAGTTAGATTTTTTTAGAATAATTATATGGCATTTCTAGGTGTTAAGATACCAATTTTATTAATATACGTTATTATCATATTTATTAAAAACCTTTACCATATATAGGAATTTTTTAAAAAAATAAGGAAAAAAATTATAAAATGATTATTTTTTTAATTCAATAAATTTTTTAGTAAAAATATTTATAAACTGATCTGCAATTCTGTTTATCATATAACCAATACTATACTTTAACAATTCAAAGCCATTTAATTAAAATTTCAATGAATTCAGCCATTTTGAAGTAGGTAAATTTTCTAGACAATGCATGCCATAAAAACACATATGTACAAATATTTTCACTATGAAATAGTTTATATAAATACATAATACTTTAAATAATATATTATCATTCAAACATAATTCCATAAAAGTTTTGTGTTAATCTGTGACATATAGATGAAATAATCAAAGCATAATTAGCACAAACAGTGACGACATATTTGAAAATGTCCAAAAAATGTACAAAAAATTTATCTAGCAAGGTAATAAGGTGTATTATTATTCATAGCAAGGGAATGGGATTTCCTTTTAATGCAATTCATTTTCGAAACCAATTAAAAAGTAGGTAAGCAATAAATAAATTAAGTAGTCTTGAAAAAGAAAGTTTTGCTTCCAAAGTGATTACAATATAACCAAAGGTAAATTCCATAAAAAAAAACTCAACGAAAGCGGTAAAACTATAAATAAACAAGGATTTTCTGTTACTGTTTCAAACTTTGCTTCTTTTTATTTCATGGGAAAAAAGAGGAGCTTGGCTTGGCTACTCGCACATGAAATATGTCTGATGTAAACACAGGAAGTGGGCATGCCATCTGATATCGCCTTAGACAAAATAGTTCCATATCTCATTAAATACTTGTCGGATTATTTTAAAATTTTCAGAATAACAAGTCAAAGGTTCAAGGATCATCATTCACTAAAAATCAGAAAATCGACATTTTCATCGATTTTCCAAAATTTTGAGGTACCGAGTCCCCTTAAGCTAATTAAATAAATATAATTTTTCTGGACCTGTTTTTTCCCATCATTTTTCAATCTGAGCTTCGAAAAAAATGCGATAAGAATGATATTAATATAATTTTATTTCATCGCTTACAATTAAAAATGCAGAAATTTTTTAAATCCTTTTTCAGGAAATTAAGCATATAATTTGGTATATTGATATGGTATATTGAGAGTATATTGATTCTGCAGAACTTCGATTCGATTTTCCTTTTGGAGAATTGTATACTTGTGTATTAGCATACAGGTAGAAACATATACTTGGATTATTTTCATAAAATTTTGCCTATGATATGCAGGATTCGTAAAGATAATGTTAATAATTTAAAACTTTGAAACTGAAATCATATTTCTTGCTTTATCAGATATCGTAATAAATATAAAGATTTGTTGAGTGCTGATTTGAAGGGATATTGATTAATGTCCTTTTCACTCTTTTTTAATTTGTCTTATATAATAACTTATTCGTAAGAAAATATTTTTTCTTGAAAGTTGGTATTTATATGCTAAAATTATAGCCTTATTTCTCAACATTTTAGAATCACTTAAAACTCTTCGAAATTTTTTCCCCAGGTTGTACTTTAGTATTACTCTGAAATTCTCTTATTGCAAACTTTATTAGTTAAATTATTTTTAAAAAAATTGCGGTGACTCAAACTTTATTTCCTTTCAGAAATTTTTTTCTTTCAAAAATTTAAACAAATACAATTGTAGTTGAGAGTTGAGGTGTATTCCTCCAGAGCTTTGTTTTATTGCAATCAGCTATTTTAATTCAAATTTAGATTTTTTTTTGAATTAACTGCAATAAACATACAAATCAAATTAAAAGTAAAACAAATTAATCAATCAAAATTAATCAAATCAAAATTAAAATTTTTTGCGAATTTGGTTTTTTTAATATAAATTCGCTGTCACATTTGTAATTTGTTGACTCAAGTTTGTTATAGCTTTTGTAAATTTTCAATAGAATTTGAAACAAGTTGTCACTTAATGGCAAGACAAAGGATATTCAAATTAATTTATGCAATAAAAAATGAAAATTACTATTTGAGTTTTACTAACTATGAGTATTACTAATTGAAAAGTTACACTATTTAAACTATTTATTACATCTAAGAGCGAATGGGACCAAAATTATAAATTTATTATTATATACCAAATATATATATTTAGGTCCGTAATAGTTCAATTTTTAATTGATAGATGGCGCCATGTGCATGTAGCTGAATGAAGGTCAACCTTTCATTGACATTTCTAGTTTCAAATTTTTAATTTTGAAAGAACACAGGAAAAACATTTTAAGTAAATTTATACTTCTTGTCCAAATAATTATTGCATGATAATGTTTCGAATCGATTCGTCTATCTTCGTTTTATTTTTATGGATTAAATTAAGAATTAATTATTTTATTTTATAAGGTTTGTCGATATCTCACACAGACAAAAGTATTTTAATGTCATTGGAATGCCATGGGTAATAATTCATTAACAAATTGTGAAAAGTGCTTCATCAAAATTACGCTTCAAGTTTTAAAAAATATATTAAAATTAGAGAAAAAAATTCACAATGAAAAGTTTATTTATGAAGCTTTTTCATTCTAAAATGGCGTAAAAACTCTTTTTAAACAATAATAAGCTTTGAAATTAGTGAGAAAAAATTTTAAAATCTTGTTTAATTTTAAATTAAAAATATAATTTAACAAAGGGGAATATTTTACCCATCTTTTACATCCCAATCTTTACAGGATAGTTATTACTAGTCCTGTAAAGAGTTTTGGATAATTTTTGGTCATGCTTCGCGATTTAATGATAATTGCTTTATCATACTAAAAAAAAAAAAAAAATCGGTTATCTTACCTAATAATGACTGAGGCTTTTCTTGTGGTTCTTCTATAGATGTCACAGTTTGATTTGGTTTTCCTGGCGAACAAGAAATATATATATATATATATACATGTCATCGCATTTTAAACTCTAATTTTAATTGTAATTAATACCCAAAGTTGTGTCTTAATTTAGTTCATATTAGCTTTAATCTAAAATGTTATTTCCTGATCCATTCAACGTTTCCTGTTTAATAAATTGAATGAAGTATTATAAAGATAATACGTCATTGATTACTCTACGTGCCGAGTGGATGGATAATAAATCAAAGGTGTAAATATTCTTTTAGAAGATTCCTTCGATGAGTAATGAATCACTTATGCCTGTGTTTCTCTTGTCAAGGTCAAATGTATAAGAATTCTGTCAGAAATCTACACGTGTGTGATTTATGAGAATATCATAATATATAAGACCAGAGATGGATGTTTCGTTCCTTATATCCTTTTTATGGCTTAATTTGATTATTGTGCCGTGCTACTGGAATAAAACGGAATTAAAAAGTTAATATGAGTTTTCTCCATGAATTTTGGCTACGATTCTGCAAATTGCTTTCAATTCAAAATTAATAAGTACATTACACGCATACATTGGCTTATTGCATTATTATTATTGGTCGAATTGGTTTATTTAATGAAGAAATGTTTGCTTACTAAACAATTTCAGTTCTGGAATTAGTTTTCCCTTTTTGGAGCAATTCAGCTGATTAACTTTAACAAGTAATCATCTTACCTGAATTACTTAAATTATATCCATGCTTATAGTTTTCTATTAAAAACTTCTATATAATATTAAATTAGTTCACTGTTCATCACTAAATTAATCAGTGACTGTTTATCCAGAAGTAGTGATATTTTTGAAATTCTTTTAAAACTAATTTTTCGTTTTTTAATCTTTATTTTATTCTTTTTCCCTATTGAGAGCTCAGTGATCAATATGAAGCAATAAGGTCTAAGTCTAAATAATAGTATTTGAATGAAAGAAAAAGAAGAAAAACCAAAATGGAGCAACTAATAGTTGAAGTATAGAATACAGTTAGACACAAAATAACATCGGAAAACATAATAAATTTGATCATTACCAGTAGATAAATGACATATAGGAAAGCAAAAACGTACGATTTTTTCCCTTCCGAACTTGGCGATAGTCGAAATGAAAATTTTGCAGCAACAATTTGGCACCTGACAAACAAACACTTAATTATTTTTCCTTTTTCTACACAGTTGTTTCTCTCTCGTGATGAGTTTTCTATTTCATTTCTTGTCTGTTTTTGTTTTCATTTTACACAGGGTTGTTTTGTTATCATTGATGAATGGAAATACGTGTTTGAATGTATATACATTTTTTTTCGATAGAAGTCACTCAACGGGAAAGGTATCTGATTAAAAATGTTGCCTATTTATAGGCAAAGATATTTTTAATATGTTTTATTTGTAGTATCTTGAGATTTTTACAGCGCAATTCGTTTCTGATTTATTTGAACGGAGCCCTAGACAACGAGCTACAATAACACAGAATGTTCTTAAACTGTTTAAAACCTTTTTTTAAAAGTTGTAATACACACCAAGATTAACAATATTTGAAGTAAAACTTGAACCGCATTATATTGTTGTTGTTCTTGTTATTTCTCATTCCCTTGATCAGCATAGGTAGATCAGGTCCATGAACTCATTCATCCTGAGAAAGTCCAGTACCAAAAGGGGATCATGAACTAAGTTCTGCCTGGTAAGCCCCAGGCAAGATAACATGGGACCAGGAGAGGCCGGTGCAGAAGAACATTTAGTGCAGAGTTCGAATTGCTCAGCACCTCCGACAAAAGTCATTGACAACAGATGGCCACTAAGGAAACGGGTAAGGGCAGTTTGATCTCGTCTACTATTGTCCCGAACCAGGGAGTCACCAGGGCGCTTACTCTGATACCATGGGCGCACCGGCCTTGTGTTTAGAAAAAAGAACTCCATGTAAGTAAGAGATCTCGCCAACACCAGCTCTAGCCTAACTGTCAGCAATTTCATTTCCAGCAACTTTGACATGAGACAGAATCTACTGAAAGTATATCCAATGAGAAAGTGAAATATGTTTTAGGTTCTTGAGTATCTTTGCACTAGTACTCTCCTTCACATCATGCCGATCGACCAAGTGCTGGACAGCACTTCTACTATCCGTAAAGATCCAGGCAGCATTCTACTGATCGAAACATAATATTAAATGTTCACTTTGTACTTTCAGCAATAAAAGTAGGTAGAGAATAAATTAAAGTTGTACCGATTGAAGGTCGCGATACGTAACTGCAACGTTAGGGCCAGTAGCCGTGTAACATAGCCACTATACCAAAAGTCGACTTCGGTATCGTAGATGTTATCTGGCTTATAAGGCTAACGCTACAACTTAATCACAACTTACGCAGCCGCATTCAGTACAGAGAGAGAATCAAAATTTAAAAAAAAAGGTGAAACTGTATCCGAAACCTTTGAATGAGCAATTTGGTGTAACTTTGCGTAGACCTGGGGCAGATGAAGGTCACGGTACGAACCCGAGACGCTAGGGCCTGTAGCCGAGTAACACAACCAGAATACAACAGTGTACTTGAATATCGTAGATGCTATCTGGCTTATTAGGCTAGCGCCACTACACAAAGCGCCAAGCGTTATGGCGAGCATGTGTGGCATTGACAAGCGAATATTTGAGTTGCTTTGTCAAGTGAGTCTGACGGCTTTTGCTGAGGGTAGATGGCGCTACGGCAGCTGCCCGTCGCGGGGGCAAGGTCACCAATTGCAAGTGAAGGTCGAGGTACGAACCTGTGATGCTTGGGCCTGTAGCCGAGTAATATAACCACTTGCAATTGGAACAATAAATGTTATTAATGTGTATAGCAGAAGAAGCCGGATTACAAACTTACTTGATACAAATGAAGGAGAATAAGAAAAAATAAGAAAGAATCTGAAAGTGGAGGTAGAATGAATCGGAGATTAATTATATATAGCTTTTTATCTATGATCTAACTTTAGTCCCAATTTCAATTAGCACTGGAACTTTTTGAAAGCATGAGGCATAAAGTTTCTGGTAGTCAGTTAATATTTATCCGCATGATACATTCAACACTGAAAATTTATGTCTCATGATAAATCGTATGGCACAGGGTTAAGGCACAAACTTTATAAAAATATTATTTGAATATTTTTATAAGGTTTGGCAGTTTTACTATACACAGAAATTGAAATACTCCAGAAATGACTCTATATATTAATTAATTAATCCTGAGCTCACTAAGTGTCAATAATTGCAGTCATTCATGAATTCGTAAAAAGATCTCTTTATTGCTAAGAGAAAAAAATCCCAAAAGATCTACACCATTATTAAAGGATTAAACCCAATATGTCCTTTGTAGATGGAAGTGAATTTTCATATTGGAATCAACGAGATAAACATTGCTTCATTTTTTCCCTTGAATATTTTATTTTGAAGTTTTGCGAGTCATTTCTTATTGTGCTTTTACTCTGTTTCATTTGCATTTAAGTACAATATTTACACTTGAAAAATGATTGCACAATATCACATCTATGTCAATTATTTTTTGTGGTAGTATTGTTTTAAAGTAATCCGATCTTATTGGCAAGTACCCTGCTGCATTCAACTCAAAGAACTCCTCCATCCTCATCTCTTTTTTTATGATCTATTATAGAATATTAACGGCCGTTCAGAGGGATAAACGCGGAGCATTTTTGGTATCTCTTCTACTTTGAGAACGAAACGCCATTTAAATATCCAAAAACGGTACCAAACGTAACCAGTAATAAGTAGAACAATTTCAAACGCAACCAGGAATAAAATGCGTAGTCAGTAAAATAATTTGCAACAAAATTGGAAGCCCTTATTTCCAAAAATCAAGGTAAAAAAAATATTTGCTTCTGCTTTTGCATTGCATTTAGTTTGTTGTTTTCTAATATTCCGAACAGAATGGTCTCGTTATAAAAAATATTCGTTTTAATTGCAAAATTATCCCTCTCATTTTTTAGAAATGAATTAATTTGACTTTTCATTTCGCGAAAGGAAAAACTTTTAAAGATTTCTATTATTATTTATCACAATATTATACATGTTGTATTATTAAAATTCATCTACTCACTAAGGGTGTCTTGGGCCTTCAGCTGCCCGGGTGAAGAGGGCCCCACTGAGGTCTGCTTAGGCACTGTGCCATTCATGGTGGCATGACGCTGGGGCGCAGTCTGCTGGGGCTCGGCCGTCGCCTTCTCTTCTGACTTGCTAGCTTTCGCCGGCTGGGGATTTTCACCAACTTTTTTGTCTTCTTCCTGGAAAAAGATGACGATTACTCAACTTGAAAATCTTCACTATAATCGTGTTTGCATTAGAATATAACACGATGGAGATGGTGATTACTCAGCTGGAAAAATTTCGCTATCATTATTTTTGTGTTAGAATATAGCAAAAGATACAAAAAACAAACAAACGGCATTACGATTTTTTTTTTTAAAAAAAGCACTTTTTCCTAATGATCTTTAGAGTTTTTAATGAGAGTTATCTGAAATGTTAAAACATTCGCACATTTAGGATAAAAACACCAAATCTTTCGATGGATTTTTAAATTTCTACTTTAACATGTTCTAGTTTATTTAGCCCATTCCTCTTCTTGTCTACATATTCCTTCATCGAGCACTTCTCACAAATATAATTAAAGTAACATGCGCCGGCGTTCTGACACAGGGGTAGCATATCTTTCCCATGATCTGGGTGTCCCGAGTTGCCCCCGCCCTCCCTGTAAAAAGGAGCTGTGCAAGCGAATGGGTTGAGTGAACAGCAAAAGTAGTACTCTTGGTCATAGTTGGCGTTACTGCAAAACAAGAGACGCTGATTAGGCTTAAATCGCTGACTACCTCAGCGAGCTTGTCCATGGCAAGTGGCATAAGAAACAATTTGGCAGATCGATATGCATATTGATTCGCCTTTTCATTGCCATATATCCCAATATGAGACCCAGCAACTCTATCCACTTGTTAAATTCTACTCTTTTTATCTTCTCTTTTAACGTCCATGTTTCCCTATTACAATTGTGTAAATGATTGTATGGGTTATTTACTTGTCTCTGCGACATCATTTTTATTCACAATTTCATTTTTAAGCAAACTGACGAAATTTATAAATGCTATAAGAATTAAATGAAACAAATACGAGCTTGAACAACATTAGACCAAACGTTACAAATTCTGTGGATTATGAAATGCTGAGATAATTTTCATCAATTTTTTTTATTCAGAAATTTGGCTTTTAATATTTTTTAATTAACTTCTTGCGGCCTCTTCCCAGCATAGGCACTGCAGGCAATTTATTGTTTTCAGCTCAAAACCAAAGCCAATGTTTTTTTAGCTTATATAGTGAGTGGGAAGGAATAAAAACGTTATGCGCAATAGCAACACAACAGTCGATTAAGTCGGTAAATATTTCATACCTTCATAATGCGGTGTGGTCCTAAACTCTTTCTGGGCTTACAAAGAAATTATTAAAAAAAGAATCATTGATTATAATACTGTGATATTTTTATTCAAGAATAGCCATAGTCATTTTTTAATACAACAATGAGCGATTTTATTTGCTGTTATTGTCAGAGTGGCGTTAACAAAGAAGAAAGTTCTTTTCTTTTTTTTTTTTGGTTCGATGAATTTAAATCCTTTATGGCAGTTCAATATCACAATCATGACAAGAAAAAAAAACATAACGCTCGCAACGTCAGTTGAAGATATTAGTGCAATTTAAGTTAACATCTCAGATGTTATATCTAGCGTGACAGCCAAAATGTTGAAGAATACTTAACCAGATTTTGAATCCCCCCCGGGGGGGTACCTCGAAATGAGGATGAGAGGTTGCCGGCATAGTGGGGATATTTCGCCACCTTAATAGATGGGGGTTTGGATCTTCCCCTCGATGACGAGACGTACTTCCTACGTGAAGGGTTGTACTGTGGCCGGTGATGGCCAACTGACCACAGTTCACGCCAGTGTTGCTCTTGCGGGACCGGTCATTCAGCACTAGAGGTTTAAATCCGTGTGCCTTCGCAGTGGGTCAGAGAGTCTGGCTATGACTATCCTGATTTCGAATACTACCTTGGCATTTTTCAAGCTCTCAGGGGTATTCTCATTATCATGTGAGAATATGATGATGTTTTGGTTAGGAGGTTTTGGTGTCTTCGTAATTGGAAAGCGAAAATTATTTGTTTTTTCATTGGTAGATAGAGAGTCACCTGATCCATCCATTTGAGGTTTGTTTTGCCAGTATTGTTTGAGATATTTAATTAAATTTATCAATTGCTTTTTGCTTGTCGTTTCTATGAAATGACGTAATCTTCCAGTTTGTTTACGATTATTTACTTTTAAATAATTATTTTAGCTTCCAGAAGATTGTGTGTTTTTTTTGGGGGGGGGATTTTTTTTTAGTTTTAATTATCGCAATTTTGTAAAACGCGACTAATATTCATTCTTTAATGATATTATAAGCGAATTCTTACTAATTGTATTTCTCAAAATACTGTAAATATTAGAATATAATTTTAATATCAATCTGCATTACGTTCCTTGGATTTTACCACATATACAATAGCTTTCAGTAATAGTGAATTTTTCATCTCAAAATCTGTCGATTTCAAAAACTTTGTTTGCCAGCTTGAAAAATTGATAATCTAAGTTTAAAAAAATTATCATTAGAGAAAGAGAGAGAGAGAGGTCTCATAATTTTTTCAAATTTGTTTAAACTGGATAATGACTTAAATTAAGTAAGACAAATAATCACTTAAAAATAATAATGTTCTCATATTATTTTTAAGTGATTATTTTGCGACTGTAGATTTCATTTTTTAAAATTTACTGACGTAAGTGGTTTATTATTTTATTTTCAATAAAATTCTTTACTATATACTGGAACAACTATTTATCGAATTTAAATAGTTTTTTAAGATAGTTTTTAATAATCAGGTAGACTTTGTGATCATCTTGTATTTTAATATCTTCTGAATTAACTTCTTAATTTGTTAGAATTCCATCATTAATTTATGTTAAAACAATTTCGAGAACGAATGCCTCAAGATTTATCGCATGTACCATCATCTGTTCAGAATGGGAAGATGTCGTTTGACGTCAACAGACCGTCGGTGAAGTCATGTCTTACCCCTGGGATGTGAAGTTAAGATTACCATGAAACCACCAAGGAAACTAAATCAATACATTCGTGGAAAGTACATATTAGGATAAGTTATTAGAATAAGCTATCGGTTTATTAAGGCTATAGGATACAGATTATAAATGAAAATACTAAACTTTTAAATTTCAGAGCTGCCATTTGGGGAAAGAATTTAAATATCCAAAAAAATATATAACAAAATGTAAACATTCTACAAAGCATAATAGCTAGAATAAAATGGAAAATAACTGAATATATTCAATGAAAATAATATTTGCTATAGTTTTAAATTGCATATTAATTTGATATAGAACTGAAAATGTATGATAATGCAGTTTATGAATTTAAATAATTCATGGATATCCTTTTGCATACTAATTAGCTTAAATGCTGTAAAATTCCCCCTATGTTTATTTGATTCATTAAATTTTCGCAATTAGTTTTCGTTCTGTAAGCATAATATTTCAAAATTTTATGCTTAGCTTAAAAGGGGTATCACAGAAAAAAAATTCCTTTGTAAAGTATAACTCATTGTTAATCATTTTAATATAAACGTTGTATTTTCACGAAAAAGGAGTTTTCGCATAATTGACTCTTAAAGAAATGCTTTGATAACAGCTGACTAAATTTAATAGAAGTACAAATAGGTAAATCATCATTATAAGCTGTTAAGATTTTAATTACATAAATCTGTACGTATTTTAACCTCTTAACGTACGAATTTATTTAACTTCAGAAAAAGATGACACATCCCATCTTGAATTTTTTTTGTTATTTTAAATCCTATAATAATGCAACGTGCTTTAAGATATTGAAAAATTCCTAAGTGATTATTGCATTTTAATTTACTGAATAGTTTCACTTAACTGCAAATTTAAAATTAAAATTTCATTAAAATATGCTAGCAATACACCAGAGATGTTTTAGCTAGAGATGTTTTTCTTTATTGACGTTTACTCTTGTAACAGTATCAGAGAAAACACTTAACGAAGAATTTTACTGAAAAGAACTCTTATTGAGTATCACCTTTTTGTGGAATAAAATCGTCCAAAAGTGATTGCGGTGTTTCCTCAAATTAGCTAGTACTTATTTTTATATATTTCGAATAGTAATTAGACAAAAAGAACTAGTTAAGTAATTTATTGGTTTTAATACATATTTTTAAAAGAAAACTTCTTAATCAGCTTAAAAACAGGTGACTTCTGAGAAATAATAATGCTTTAAAAATACATCAAACAGTAAATTTATATTTTTCTCACAAACTTCGTATTTTTTAATAGTCCATAGAATTCGTCTCGAAAAATTCTGCTTATTTAGAAACGAAATTTTACTATATTCCTTTTACGAGAAATTATATCATTCGTCTCTTTACTTATTGTAAGTCTCCAAGCTCTATAAAAAACAATCAGCTTTCAGCAATCAGTTTCTGAAGATGATCAATTGGACATTTTAGCCTGTAATCGAACTTATTTAATCTGAAAAATTTCTGTTACATACATATAAGCAAACAAAGATTTAATTTCGAATCTCCGTTTAGTCCTGAAGACTGGTATACCTGACAGATCACAAAGAAATTTTCCAGATCGGTTGTTTAGAGGGTTAACAGAACTTTTTTTATATCTATATTAATAAAAATGCAACTCGAAATGCGTTGCTAAGCGCAAAACTGGAGAACGGCTGGACCGATTCGGCTAATTTTTTAAAAATATTTTCGTTAAGACACGAAGATGGTTCTTATGGAGAGAAAAAATGAAAAAACTGCGTAGAAATTAGTTAAAACGACACTTTTCTTACTTTCCCGCCAAAAATCTTCATTTCCTTCCCCCACACCAACTGAGTAAGATAGCAGAAAGTAATAAATTAGGATTTGTTTAGAAAGAAATACGCGAAGTCAGTTGGTTTTCATTTATAAATAACGGGATGTTTAAAAAAGAAAGAAAATAGTTGCTTTTATTATTAGTCGGTATGAATATTTAATCTATCCCTGCTCAAAATAAAGTCTGGGCAGCGAAGAAAAAAAGTAATAACAAAGCGAAAAAAAGGGTTTATAGAAAGAATAGTGAAGAAAAAAAAGTATAGAAACGAAAAGAAGGGTGTGTGTGTGTCACCATTATTTCCTCTGTGCGCGGCATTTTCCAAGCTGTTTTTAAGCTTTTGTATCTCTTGAAAACCAATTGTGTCTTTATTTGTTTAGTGTGTTCACATTTATGAAAATTTGAATCTCATTATTCTTTAAAAAACAGAATTTTAGACCTTTCCGTCCACCATTTAAGTAAAATATCAATTCTGGGACAATCATTGCTCGGATAGAAAGAGAAAGATGAGTAGTACAATGAACAGACCATCTGAAGAAAATAATAATAAATAATACTATAAATGAATTGTATGATTATCACAATTTGTTTGGTTTAAAAATATTTTGGTGAAAAAGCAGTTATGAGAAACAGCTACATAAAATATTAGCGAGCATTAATACTGGCGAACCGACTGGTCGCCAAAGGCGGCTAGTATATAAATAAAAATCGTCATTATTTCGCAATTTTGACAGTAGTTCACTCGGTCTTAAAATTTATTTGGCATGTTACCTTATGCACAGTTTCGCAATATTTGTATTTTGTAAAATGACTCTGAAATGTAAAGGTTAAAGGATGCTTTAAAGCAAGCGATATTCAAGGAATATACCGACAAACATCATTTTGTAAAAAAAAGCAAAAAACATAAGTTTGCTTCGGCCGTATATGATGCATATCAGAAAAGAAATTGATTTAGTTGGCCTATTAATACAAAATATCCATTGCGTATTTGGCATTGTAACCATAGCAAGAAATATGGACAACGATTAGTTCATCTCTTGGTTCTCAAAATTTTCTGCCCTTATATATGTTAATTTAAAACTTAAATGCTCCTTCCCCAATTACCTTCTTAAATACGATTTTATAGAACGCTAATTACTAATTACATTCAAAGCTCATTGGCAATTTTTGGAGCAGCTCGATCCTTTCATGAAGTTCAATGCTTTCGTTGATTTTAATTGCAAACACAGTGAAAAGTCTTGAAATGAAGGAATTACTAAAATAAAGAAATACAATAACTCTTGTTTTGTTTTATACTTGCCGAGAGGGATATTATTGAAGTTCTTTTTATTTCTTTTAGCATTTTCTAGTTTGTAAAACTTGTGTTCTCATTCTGAGTGTAATCACTTTATTCCTCTCCAATCAAATAAGAAGGTAGCGTTTAAAGACAAATTCTTGATTTACAGTCTTGCATGCAATAAAAACAACTCGTACTCATCTAGGTTAATATGATTGATAATATTTACATCTCAGTTAACTGTATTCATGAATAGTTCCTCGATTAATTTCGGAGAAACAACAAGAAAAGCTAACAGGCTGTTAGCACATCTAACTGCTACTGTGGTAGCTTAAGGGATCCACCGATAATCATCGGGTGGATCTTAAATCAGAAGCTTGATTCACATGAAGCTTCTCTCACATGATCCCCCGATGACCGCGAAATTATGAAGTCTCTCTAGAACTCTCAAGAAGATATCTTCTCCAAAATCTTGCATTTTATCTTCTGTCAAAAGCTCAGCCTCTCATTTTCGCATTGGTGCACTTGAGGTCCTCTTTACCCAATAGTTATTCAGAAATATCCGAAACGATCTTCAGTTGACCGTGGGAACGTTCGTTGATGATCCACCCTCATAGCTGACCTTCCACAAAAAGAAAGCTTTACAGCCGAAGGTTTTGACCCTCTTTCTCTTTTAAGATAAGATTCCTTTCCTTAGAAAAACGGAAATGCAAGTGTGGTTCATTATCTGGACTCGACTCAAATGATCTTATTAGGGGGGGGGGTGATCATTAACGAATGATTACCCCGTCTGTAGCAATTACAAAGAGAGAGAGTCATACAGTTCACCCGGCAGCTGACCGGATGTCATAACATAACATAACGCCATCCTGTGCGCCCGGTGCCTATAACGCTAAGTTATAGTCTATCTAACCAGTTGGATGAGCACAAGATGGGAGAGAGAGGGGAGGGCGAGAAGAAAAGAAAAAAGAAAAAAAAAGGGGGGATCTGCACTTTTGAGGGACTTTTTAAGTTATAATTTTGGTTGATTTTCACAAGGGGAATTCTGGTCTCAACTATTGTAGGCCTTGAAGAGGTATTGGTATTTACGAATTTGGTTTACTGTGGAGTGGATTTTGCCGCGTGAAAGGGTATTTGATGCAACCCTCCTGTACCATTCTTCTTCAAGACTTTCTGGCTTTCTCATGTGCCATGAGAGAGTGAGTAGACATTCTGTGGCCTAGTGAATTGGAGATCTTATTTCTCCACAGCTACAGTAAGGAGAGTTGGCTAGATGGAATCTGTGTAGGTATATTGGGAATGGGCCGTCCAGTGAAGAAAAGGACATTCGTTCTGTTCCAGTTGACAGCGTAGAGAGAAACTTTTGGTATTATGTTATATCTGAACCGGCGTGTTTCACCTTCTGCCCGTTCCTTTTGCCGTCTTGTCATCCTATCGGTTTGGAGGATGTTCTTCAGATGATATCTTGGAAGCTTCATTAAATTCATTAATTCGGATGCCATACAGTCAAACAGGTGTCTCTTAGCGAGGGAAAGAATCTTTATAAGAGTAATCTCCAAAATATCCGAACCCAAATTCCAAATTCTTCCTGTTCATTCAAATAATGACTGCGATTTTTTCCATATCCAATCGCAGCTTTTCGAAAGTGCTTCTATTTTCCGGATCTGCTTCATTTTCCAACAAATGCTGAGTTTTAGACACTAAAACCTTCCAAAAGAATGGGCAATTTAATATCTATGCTAAAGGCTATTGTATGCAAGCTTTAAGATGGCTACAACTTCAGTTAAAATGCTCTAATATATACTTTTTAAGAAAAATTTAAGCGCTGCGGTGCAGATTATAATGGCAAACTGGGACTCACTTCATCCACGTCGTCCGTGAGAGCCATGAGCTGTTGAGCGTGCTTCTCCTGAATGGATTGGTAGGCGATCGGATTCGCCAGAGCGTCAGCCAGGTCTGAAAGAAACGACGGTTAGTAGCCATCTGGGTACGCTCAGCGCGCGCGCATCGCAACATACTAAGCTAGCATCTAGGACAACAAGGGAGCTTCATTTTTTCATCATACTTGGATAATTCGTTATTAGAAAACATAAAACGAAACTGCGTTGACAGTCTTCTTGCCTCATTTTCGATGCTAAAGCAATCAGAATGATAATTTTGGACATCTTTGCATGGAACATAATACAATGTCAAAATTAGTTGTTTCTTGCAGACGATCAGTTTTATCGAGATTGGTGAGATTGAAATTTCAAAAGAACGAATTATCATAAGCTTGATGAAGATTTTTAAAATTCTGTTTTGTTTGGAAAATACTAGAAGGACCAAAACAACTAACCGGAAAAAAAATCCAGTTTTGTTCGATTAAAAATATTCGATCTTGCGATGGGTATCTTTGTTGTTTGGAAAGTATTGAATAATATCTCTCTGAAAGTTTTTCAATTATTAAGAAATAAGCAAAATACACCAAATAATTTATAAAATAATATTCTCCTTCAGTAATTTTTTTCTGAATCACTATTAGCCAATCTCATCAATCAAGTAGTCAATCTCAAGCATTTATCATCAATCAAGTAATCTGTCTCAAGCATTCATCATCAATCAAGCAGTCAATCTCAAGCATTCGTCATCAATCAAGAAGTCAATTTCATCATTCATCCTCAATCAAGTAATCAATCGCAAGCATTCATAATCAATCAAGTAGTCAATATCAATCATTCCTCATCAATTAAGTAGTCAATCTCAAGCATTCATCATCAATCAAGTAATCAATCTCAAGCATTTTTGATAAACAGCATTATATCATAAGAGTTCTGGATACGTTTTTCTTACAAAACTAAAATGGCTGTTCATTATGGTGTCAAGAGAATTTGGTGCTATTCATCTTACCTGAGAGTCCATCCGGCACGTAATCCTTGACTGTGATGTGAACAAAAAGCGTCTTCATGAGCAGAGGTTGTCCGGATTCATTCCTTAGGCAAATGTGACGGTAACCTGGAAGAAACAAGATATAAGCATTCCTTCATTTCTAAAAAGAACTAGGCGGTGATATTTTTCCAATAATTTTTCATATATCAGTGTGTTTGTATACATTCTTTTGTATTTTTATTTTGAATATTTTATTTTAATTTGATCATGCTTCATCAATTGTATTATATCATTTAATGTGTGTTTATGTTAATATGTGCGCAATTTTGTTTCATTTTGCTTGCATTTGTGTACTTACTCTTTCGCCCATTTTTCTTTGCAATTTGCTTTTGTTCTTATATTTGAAACTTATTCTATCAATTGTGAATTGACTTACATCTGTAAGCCTTGTGGTATACTTGCTGGCACACAAGGAGTTTATATATCGAGAATCAGAAAAAATTTCTCGTATAGTCTTTTAATAAAAATGCTTTTCCCCATCCTTGAGGACAAGAAATTTGAATCTTGGAAAAAGCTATAAATGTTTTGAGAGTTCATTTTTTTCAATTCCAACTATTGGCTCACACACTTTCTATATATAGATTTATATCTTGTTCACATTTCCAATCGTCAATAAAATAATTTCTATTCATCCAATCAAGTTCAAGTAAGATTTTTAAAACTTGTAGTTATGTAGTAAACTTGCATTATTCGATGTTAACACAGTTTTTTCAAATATTAATTAATTCATTTTTTATTTAATAATTAAAAACTAGCTTTTTCGTCAAAAATCTTCATTTCCCCGCCGCGAAATAAGTACAGATTTCAGTTTTTTTCCCGCACACTATTGAGGTTAGGTTTAACATGTTTTCGACTGATTATTTTAAATGATTCTATTTATTTTCACAATATTTGATGCATTTAAAATAAAACATTGTTCATTAATCGAGTTTTCCTATTCATGTTGAAGTACTTTCGACTTAAAATAATATAGATTAAAGAAAATTAGAAATTTCTAATTCGCATTGCATTTTCCAACTGGTGTAGAAAAATCACGCATTTCGCTTTGCCACAATTGGCTTTGAATCCTCAATCGACGTTGAAAATTCAAATTAAGTATAATTTTTTGATCAATTAAAATATAGTAATTGTAATTGTGTGGCCGGGATAGTCCGGTTGGTATGATGTTGGATTCACATCCCTTGTACTGCGAATTCGAACATCATGTATAGAAAGGAAAATGGAAAATTGTCAGGAAATTCGCTTTCTATTTAGCAGCTTAATACTATGATTCTGTCATATTCATATTGATCGTAATTATTTAATAGAAAGTAATTAAAATAAAATTTTCTTTGTTAACCTAAGTAGGAATTGATTTAAAAAAATTGTTTTTTATTATATTACTTGTTTTTTCTGAGCCTCGCGCATAATCGTTTTCTGATTCATAATAGAAAATCTAAAATATATTTTTGGACCCTATTTTTGCTGATCGACTGAAGTCAACATTGAACTCGGAAGTATACAAATTATTAAACACAAACGGAAACATATAACAACTTTTCTTTTTCTAAGCCATTGCGATTTTGTGTTACTACATTCACAGGCACGCGAACCTACGAATCAGAATGAAGCCATCCTTTTAAATGATTAGATTTGAAACTCAATATAAATCTACACTTTAAATACAGAACCCAAAATGCCAGATTTTATTTATTTAACTTCATATGTTTTGTGGTTATCGTGTTCAATAACACAAGGACAGACAGACAGACTTTGAACGGATTTCGTTCATCCATAGAAATCTACAAATTTAGAGTGAAGAACACAAACCGAATTTCAATTATACGGCTCAAAGAGTTTTAAATTACCATCGCACAGACAAACATAATTCCAACCAGAAACGTTCTCGCCTACTCTTTAATAAATCCCCCAGGGAAGGCACCTCGTAATTGAAGCTGAAATACTTCCGGTATGGTGGCTGGATCTCGCCATCCTTGGTGGGTACACTAATAAGTGGGGGGTTGGACTCCTCCCTTCGATGATGGGACGTACTTCCTACAGGGAGGTTTTTACCGTGGTCAGTGATGACTCAACCACAGTTCACACCAGTAACTGAGGACATTCGATAAGGTCGCAATAATTCGTATGGCATTTGGTAACAGTAGTATAAAATATGCCGGCGTCCTAGTATAGGGGTAGCGTGTGTTCCTCATGATCTGAGCGTAGCGAGTTCGAGTCCCGGTTTAGCTATGGTTATTTTTCTTCTGTGTTCGATCTGCGAGATGTATGAATGTTCTCTCTGTAAAAAGGGTGTGTGAAAGCGAATGGGGTGCATGAAGTAGCTAAATCGTATTCTTGACCCTAGGTGAAGCTATTGAAAATACAAGAGCAGCTCACTCGACTTAAATCGCTAACAGATCTGTCATCGCACTTGTAAATTGGCATAAGTAACAACTACAATTACGAAATATAGATGGTGTGAATTCGCATTTTTACTGAATCTGTTGTGATAATATGTATTTTTGAGACATTTTTGGCATCGAAAATTAATACAATTCTACAGTTGTAGTAACGCAATAATAAGCCGCATTCAATTATGCCAAGACATTGCGTGTTTGAATAATTTTGTTTACATGCATCTGAAAGTACATATCAAGAAACGATCAACTGTTTGTCAAATTTAGTTTAAAATTTGATATATACAGTTTTGATGTAAAACCTGCGAACCAAATATTATCTACTTGACTCTTTATAATTTACAGTTATCGGACTCATTTGCATATGAATAACTAGACTGTGTACCAAACGTTTTCCACTTAATTTTTTATATTTTATAGGTATCTAATTCATTTATACTTGAATAACAAGACAACCACCTCGGCAATGGATTTTGTTCAAAATTTATTAGAATATACAAATTTTATTTATCAAATTACTCTCTTTTAGCTCAGAGTTGAGTATATTTGAGTTATGGATTCAATTCTGAAAAATGGATTCAATAAAATCTCGGGTGCGAATTTTTTGACGATTACAATACTTCCCCTTTACTTTCGTTCTCTGAAAAGTTTGAAACTTGAAAATTCATCAAATTCATCATATCCATGTCTATTTTATTCATTTATTTATTTGTCATTACATCTATATCCTTATACATTTGGTACCAAGAAAGTAAAAATCGAAAATAAATCCTTTTTGAGCAAAGTTGTATTTAAATTAAATTTTCCTTCTTCTCTACCATTTCCACCTCTATTGCAATCAAAACTGCAACTGAGAGAACAGAAAATAAGACAGCTAGCTGTTAAGAGTTTTCAAACTAAGTGCCTTAAGCATAGGTTAAAAATTGATCTAAGTGTTCAGCAAACCGTGGTTCATGTGTCAGTTAAGCAGAAAATAA